>JACFYI010001432.1:678351-697392 GCA_014898755.1 Handroanthus guayacan | reverse complement strand
ACCCCACTAAGACACCATTATTGCATTTATTTTGCATGTGACTTTTTATCATTTTACGTTTAATTTTTTTCTTCTATTTTGTTGGGTATGTTCATTTTCAATTTATTCACTTGTTCGCTTAGTTTCGTTGTTCACGTTTTAAATTATATTTTTCTTTTATCTAATATTTTTATATGACTAGAGATAAGGACTTTTTTTTCTTTTTCTTCTCGTCTTTTTGAGAGAAAATCGATTATAACCAATCATACATCAATATTATTATATGACTACATTTTAGAGATTAAATATAAGAACGAAACACAATTCAAATACCTATACTACCATTTGGCAGACAAATACTGTTATACAATAGACAAACACCCACACCTCAATGATGAGACTCGAACCTTACACCTCCCCTATGAAATGGGGATGTGATACCACTTCATCCAAAGAATAGTAGCAAGAATAAAATGTCCCACATGCATTTAGGAGAAATCAAACATATGGGCTCATGGTTATGAGACCTCCCAACAAATTAGCTTAAGATTCAGTGGCGGAGATTTTTTTCTTCACCCATTATAAGTCTGATTTGCAGATTTGGTTTTCACTTTTGCTTGGATTTTTATATCTTCTTGTCATTGTTTCTTTTTAGTGATAAGTTGATTTGTTTATGGTTTATATTTTTAGATTCGTCTAGACCCGACCCTACTTGCCACTAAACCCAGCAGTCCAGGTCCAACCTGGTAGACCCATTTTTCTTTTCTTTTCTTGTTTTTTTCCAACAACAATACAACATGGAATGGTTGAAATGCAAGAAAATCTCAATATTAATGATTCTCACTCTATGTACATATAGAATTTTTTTCTATAAAAATTAAATTCATAAAAAGCATTAAATATATATATATACACACAGGGCAAGTCTCCCTGACCCCATAACCTGTCCCGGACCCAGCTAGGTTGAAAAAATTGAGATCCTCTACCCACTCCACACCCACTTATTTTACTCGGATGGGGTGGGTCCCCGATTGATCCAAATTCATTGTCATCCCTAGGCGACACACGTAAATCATTAGTTAATGGCCAGAAAACTTCCATGAGCTGTATGGTATACCATGAGGCACCTTGATGGATGATTTACTCAATACATTTCAATTATTTTAATCCTATTTTCATCTAGTAAACAAAAACCATCTTTTGAACAGAGAATCAATTAAACATTCCACTGCTAATAAAAATTTAAATTTCAAATAAAGATAATTATTATTATTATTCTCTACTATTTGAAAATCTTAGAAATGATGACCGAAAAACTACAACCACCTAGAAAAGAAGCCAAAATCCCTACATAGTTCATCTTATTGAGGAAAGCTACATATCTCCGCCGATATATACATCATCTCGATGGTACAATCTACGCAGTTATCAAGTTGACTTCGGGGTACTCCAATTTTGCGGCACAGGACCAACGTCGTAAATGACTTCTCTGTGGCATGACCACACAAGCTTTATTGCTTCGGGAGTCCCTATTCCTGCTCCTCTTGGATCTCCAGCCGGACCGAACCTACAAAATATAGTATTGTTTTAATGATCATAAGAATAGGATCATAAAAAGAATGATTAATTACCAAAACCACCTCAAGATTGGTGGTATTTATACAAAACTCTCCCAATGTTCGAAAACGACAGATACCCCCTCCGACCTAGGCAGGTATGGGTGAAATCTATCAAGATAAACATCAAGGGGTATTTGTAAATTCAAAAGATAGAGGGATTTTTTCGTAAACAGTCCAAACTTGATGGGGATTTGGTAATTGACCTAAAAAAGAAAAAGAAAGTTATTTCAAACTAACCAATGATTTTGTGGAGCTCCTGTTGTTCTTGCTCTCAGGCCAACGTAGGTCGTTCCATTCACTGAATTTCCGACAACCTCCTGCAGATTTGGAAAGTACATAAATACATGAAAAAAGTGGCTTCTAATGCAAAACATGTATTTCAAAATTCACATTTGGACAATGTTAAAGATTTTATCAACTTTTACACTACTCAAATATTTATGGGAAAATTACAGAAAAATAATTTGCCTAGAGTGAAAATATAATAGAACACATCAAAAAGTAAACAATCTTATGGAAATATAACAAACAAGATAATAGCAACAATAGCGAGGCAACTACGATGTAAAGATGTTTTTATCCTTCAATTAATCATGGAGTATATAGTCGAAAAAATAACCATGTCCTATATTTAATCATGCAGTTCATCACTCACCAACTAATTCCATGAAGCAAAGTAAATGCTATTATTTCTTTTTTCTTACTCTTAAATAATTTTACTTTTTATGTTGCATAACATATGATGCCGGTATTCCAAATTTATTTCAATATATCGAACTGTTATAAAAGAGAACTACCAGAGTTATATTAAATTTTCATACGTCAAGTAGAGCAACAATCTACTACTTGTGACAAATAATGGACGACGATGAAAAAAGAACATGTAAACGACAAAATAATCTACAGTTTTTTCCTTACTTGTACGAACAAAGGATCGTTTGACACTACAGCGGCTGTTAAATGTGCATGCATTCTTTCAAGCGCATTCAATACCAAATGAAGCTGATTGTGTTTGTATTCCGTAACAATCTGGAGGCATCACGTGCATCAATAACAATTAGTGCAGCAACATATAATTCTAAAAATATTATATGAGAAATAAAAAGTTAAGCGAGAATGACTTCCATTTTGTCACTAATGATATTTTTTGTAACATTATTATATATCTTGTCAAAATAGAGCTTAATAATGACAAAAATTATTGATTTAAATAGTTATTACAAACAATTAGCTACATGTGTACAGTGACAATTTAGTGGCAACAAAAATCGTCATAATTTGTGAAAAGACCTTTTTGCTACCACGTGTCACTGTCAATATGTCTCCAATTGTCAATAGCAATAATATAAACATAATTTTTGCTACTATTCAATTTGTTAGAACAAAATTATGACAAAACGAAAATCATTGTCACTTATTACATATTGTTGTTATTAATTTTCTTTTTTCTTTTAGTGATTCTTATTTTAGTATGACATGTACCTGGAATGGTCCAAAGATTTCTTTCGTCACCAGCTCATAGTTGTTGTCCTTCAAGATTTCTTCAAGTGGAACAAAAACAGCTGTAGGTTTAATGGCACCATATATTTTAGGAATAGAATGGTTTTGTAAAGCTTCACCACCAAAAAGAAGCTTCGATCCTTTTATTTCAAGCAATTTTTTCATGTGGTCAAGCATTGCTTCAGTCGTAAACTGCAAACAAAAACCAAAAGAAAGAATTAGAGATCTTCCATCGACAAATGCTGAGAATGGAATTGTATTCAGAAAATATATGTAAAGGTTTTGACAATAGAATGGACTTCCTCAAGAGAATATTTTGATTTGTTTTGTAGAAAAAACTATCTTAACAACCCTTGAAGTTTGACAAAATTACGGGTGTTATAGTACTTTCACCAAATCAAGAGAATGTTCTTGTAATTTAGCAAAACCTCAGGGGTGTGGAGGTAATTATCCCTATTTTATATTGAACTTGTGTGAGGGCTGCTAATTTGTAAAGGATTCTGTTTCAGGCACAAGATTAATACATAATTAACTTAAAAATTATTGCACCCTTTCCTCGTCCCCTCTCAACAAAAGTGATCACCCAAGGTACCAAATTATATCCAGCAGTCAAATAATTGTACCATTGATCACTGATTAACTATAGCATTATGGTACAATTTTAGCTGAGTAGATTTATGCTATGCTCGGATCAAGGAATTTGATGAGGAAAATGATGAGGAAAAGCTAAAGGTACAGAAAAAATTAAAGCACAAAATTCTATCATTCAAAGCATAAAAAGAATTTTTCTTCCTAAAACCCAAGATCCAAACATATAGTCGGTGAACTCCAGAAAAAAACATGAAAGAAAAGAGAAGCTTACAGTAAGAACAGGGCCAACAGTCAGATCATCTAGCTTCCTTCTAGCGGCAAGATCAGTCAACTTATGTATGAGTGAACTTCTACTCCAGTTCTGCATGAATACAAAAAGTCGAAAGGTCAAGAAAAAAAGTATATTCAAGCTTTCTCAGAGATGTAAAATTCAACAACAAATACCTGAAATATAAAATTCAACAACAAATAGTTGAACATTCATTCACGTCAAATAGATCTCATTGTTATCGTTAATTCTTATTTCATCAATTATAGGGAGAAAATTATGTCCTTGCTACCTATTGAGAAACAACAGAGTAATTTCCTATTTTTAAGTTTTGTAACTCTTGGAAAATAAATTACATTAAAGGGTTTGATGAGATTAATATAATTACATGTTCAAATGATGTCCATTGGACACCAGTCCAGTCCTTTTGTTTTAGAACATCATTGGTATCATCTTTTTGGTGTTAAAAGTTTAAAATGTTCCATGAAATGCCCGCAATATTTTGTGAGAGAGATTCTAGATAATCCAGACAATATCTCATGTTTATGAATTAAGTCGATTGCCAATATCATTTAGAATTGATTTTTTAAAAGTAAACCTATGAATGAGATAGAATTCCATTGGAAGAGACTGAGATGAAATTGAATCCCAAAGCCTTCCATTCGTTGAGATATAATTGGTTCTTTTGAATACATTATCATCTAAATATTAGATCAAGAATAAAGCTCAACAACAAATACTTCGAAAGAAGATGCATTAATTCGACAAATAAATGCTTAGAAAGAAAAGGCGTATTAAACTGTTAAATTTTCAGTAAGAATCACAGTTACAAGAATCATGAAGCTTACCTCATGCATGAATAGCAATGATTGTGCTGAACACTTTTGACCACTACAAGCATATGCATCTTGATCACAAACCCAAGCAACATAATCCTCCTACAGCAAAAACAACAAAATAAATAGAATATTTAATGGAAAACTTATAATAGATCGTAAAGAACAAAACGCAACATTGCAAGAACATAGGGTTACAAACCTCCTGAACATCAGGCCCTAGAATCTTCCAGTCAAAACCCGCATCTTCTAGTTTGATACGACCCTTCAAGTCAACAGTCAATTTCTCTGCCACTCTCGAACTACCAGTAAATAGAGTCATACGTGGTTTTGCCTAATGATACAATGTAGAAAATTGTCAAAAACAAAGGCTATACTCACATATATATACATACAATGAAAGATGCACAATTCTTTTTAGTTTTTGGCATTTGAGTATCATTTCTATGAGCTTACTGCCATGCCACTACCACATGAATGAGTGTTGAAATGAAGTAATTCAGAAACAATGGTAACTTGCAGCAAACCTCATTCTAGCATTTGAAGAACTAACCTCCAATAGAAGTTTGTTCATGGTATTTCCATCAGAATTTATGAAATCAACATCCTCCACAGGCAACCCGCATTCATGAAGTAGTCGAAGCATTTGTTCCATAACTATACAGACCTATGGATATTAGAAACATATTATATTAATAGTTAAAGCAAGTAACTGTATCTAGAAATAGGCAGATAGCAAGCAATACAAAAATCATTGATTCCATAAAAGTCCTCTACTCGAGAAGTGTAGATTAACACCATTACGAGTTACAACTTCCATATGTGATGTTTACCTTGGTATCGACTTTAAGAAGTGGCTTATTCCCCATATAAAGCGCACCCATCAACTGAAGCACTGGAATTTCTAAAGGAAAATTAAAAGGGGTAATAACCGTAACCTAGCCCAGAAAAAGAAAAGAAAAAATCAGTTAGCACCTTAATGAATAAATTAACATCCACATTACGATATTACAAAACAAATAAGCCTCCAAGAACTAGAAGACAGTAGATCACAAAACAATTGTATTGAAAGAATACTAAAGCAACATTTCTTTTGCAGGTATGAATAACAATTTTATGGTAAGATCGATGATTTTCATAACTATTGACTTACCGGACCATAAGGCCACCTAAAACCATGGCTCTGCTGACCCAGATGGTTTCCAGGTACTCCGAATGACCTAGCCAGGAAACGAACCTGCCAGATGAATCGAGACAAAGACAGAAATCACATATTTCGAAGATACGAAACAAGAAAAACTATTACTCAATATCATCGAAAAGAAACTTTTGCTTGATTACAGATGCTATTCTTTCTAATACTAAGCAAAAGTGTGTTTAGCAAAGATAAAAAGAAAGAATAAGAAAACATCCAAAAGTTTTAAGTATTAATGGATGTAGGAAAAATTTACACATTTTACTTGATTAAAGTACTCTAAAACACGACTCTGATCATAAAAATGAAATTAAATCAATCAAGACCAAAGTGTGAATAGGCTGACCGAGTTACCTGATCACCACAGAAATTTTCGAGAAACTTCTGAGTAACATAAACCTCACCAAGAGCTTGTTGGTAGCTCTTCGGAGACACTCTTTGTATCAGTTTCGCAAAGAAGTCAGAAACCTAGAAGCAGAACAAACTTATTGTCATTGCTCTTTATCTTTAATAAATTGAGAAAGTTTGCTTTAAGCTCTTATTCGTTATAGAAGTTCACCTCAGGCAGGGAAAGCTTATGAGCTGCTTTTGCTGTTACATCCCCAAGCATGAGGTACCTGAGACATAAGCGCTTTTTGAGAGTTAATCCAGCTAAGAGAATGTTTGGGTAAGCTTATAAGCTCTTCAAAACATATTATAAGAAGTTTAATAACTTGTAACACATCATGAAATGTTCGGTAAACTTTTTTGTAAAAGATCTTATAAGCTCCGTAGCTAAGTTTATTAGAAAAAGTAAGGAGTACCTAGTATCTCCTTCAATTTTAACCATATTATTTATAAAAATTACCATTATTAACATTTAATAAGCTTGTTTTATCCAAACACTATAACAATTAACAACTCTTTTCGAAAATAAGATTTTACATCTTATAAGCTCTACAACCATCTTGTAACATATTTTAAATAAGTTTAGTTGAGTTGAAAGTCTTATAGCACTAAATGAGTAACTTGAAGATTAAAAAAAATCAACTACATCCACATAAAGCAAAGAATCGTAGAAGAAGTTCAAAATTTTCCCAGGGAAAAAGAAATAAGCTGACAATTACCTTTCCGGTGCTTTAAATGGATTGTGTAAGCCATGTTTTGGACATTGCCTCAAGCTCTCCACAAAAGGCTGCATACGTAATCAACTGTTAGAACATCTTTTAGGCGATATTAAAAAGTTATGCGAGTAGTAAACGTACCTGTATTCCCTTCTGATCTACTTCGGCAACTTTAATAAAAGGTTCGCCGTTTAAAGGATCAGGGATTGTAGTCCAACTAGAAGATCTCGTCCAACTACCCTTCACTAAAGAATGCGAAAAACAGGAGATTAATGATGATGTGAAAGAAAGGAGATATACCATATTTTTGGAATTATTAACTGAGTTTTTATTCACAAATAAACGAGAATTGCCTCAAGACTTGTTACCTAAATTCAGAACTTCAGCTGGCTGAGAGCCTGAGATTTCATCAACTTTTACAGTTGCAAATGGTAAGGAATGAACAAGTCTGCATTACAATGAGAGAGCAAGAAATTTCACTCAGAGGACAATTCAACTTACAACGATCTGATGCTAGACATAAACATATTTCGGATGTGTAATCCTAAGTGATCAAAATATTAATGAAACATTCGGATCATTTCATATTATTACGTCAATTAAAACTATCTATATCCGTATCTTCCAACCATTATTTTAATTAAATATATATTTTTCTAATTATTATACCACTACAAAAATAACATATCATAATAAAAAATTTGATGTGATGCTGCTTGCCAAATAAAAACTTACATGAAAAATGTGTACAATAACTAATTCATTCTTAACACGTTCTCCAAACCCACTACTAAAATATATTCTCCCAAAACTAGGGATAAACGAGCCAAGCTGAGCTTTGACCATTTCTTTAGGCTAGAGCTCAAGCTTAGACTAATTGAATCGAGCTCGAGCTCGAGCTCGACAAGCTTCGAAGAAGAACTAGGGTCAAGCCTATGTTTAAGCTTCACTCGGTTTGGTTCTTTTGTTTTGAATTTTTGACAAATTCACAAGCTCAAGTTCAAGCATGAGCTCGATACGGGCTAGAAAATTTAAATATTTTGTAAATATTTTACTATAATTATTTTATAAATAATTTAATTATTTATATTTTATATATTTATATATATATATATTTTTTTTTTTTTGAATGGGCTTACGAGCCAGCTCACAAATCTACAGACAAAAATTATTTGGCTCGAACTCGGCACAAAATCTATAGAAATCGGGCTCGAGCTCAAGTCCTTCGAACAAAAGCTCGAACACCTTCTAAGCCAACTCACCACACTCACGAACATGCTCAGATCATTTGCATCTCTACCCAAAGCATTCTCCAAAACTCCTAAAAACAAAATCCAAACATTGCCAATAACTCCATAGTATTGTAACTACGGTATCAGTAAACGATGAAACGTATCCTTAAATTCAGTGAAAATCGAATTTTTATCTTGAAAACAGAACAAAATTCACTTATACTTTAAAATAAACATTAAATGAAATTGATCGTCAAATGATCTTCAGAGTGCAATTCTTCACTTGGTACCTAAAGCTTGGATCATATATAATCTCATTTACTACAAACATATAAAACCCTTATTTAAAAAAGAAAAAAGAAAATTCAAAACAAAAGTACACAGTCCTACAATCCTTCACAAGAGGGATAAATCAAACGAGGAACCTTTTTTGCCCAATGCCAAGAGACTAATCTTGATTTTTTTTTTAACGTACCTTGATAAATAGAAAGAGGAGGCTCTGTTTTTAAAATGTCTTAAACCGAGCAAAGCAATCATTTTTTTTCTCTTTTCCTTCAAATTTAAAATCTCAGTCAGTGTCAACTCAACTACAAGAACCTCTCAGAACCCTAGGTAAAAGGATTTATACAAGTTTTATACGTATCAAGTCAGCTTTCTTCGAACTTATCCAAAAATAAATAAAAAAAGAGGTCAGCTTTCTTCGATTCGTAGTTGCTTATATTTCTAATCTTCCGTTATTGCCCATTTCAATGCCGATAACTACGTTTAACCTTTGAACAGATTTCTTTGGCCCATAATTGATAGATTGTTTTTAGACAAGAAAAGCCCATTGAGTATTTTTATTAAGGACTACTGATCGAGCAGAATTCGAATCTGATTTGAACTCAATCTGATTGTTTGCGATTTTTAATTCGTAAAAGATTTAGGGTACATTATCCAATTAAGACATAATTTATACGTATAATACAATAGTGGATGTCTATAGTCATTAATCAATGTCACCATATGAAAAGAAAACGACTAATTTCTCTTCATTAAATGTAACGAAAATATCGTCTCATTCCTTAACTAAAATATTATCTAAGTGTAGGTAACTTCAATGTATAATAACATTTAGAGCTATAATAATTGTACAGACATCACTTAAATAATGAAGTTAATAAACAGTTATGATCCTCATTTGTAATGATATTTCATCTTCTATTCTTTGTTTTAAATACATGTCAAGTTCATTAAATTCTTCCTTAAATGATGTAGTCTCGGAATCACACCAAGGATCTACACGTAAAATCCACGTGGGTTCTTAACTCTTGAACGCAACAAATCTCGATCCTCTTGATGAGAATCTTGATATTCTCCTAATACACTCTCTTTTTCGGCTTTTTGCTACTGTTCTCGTCAGTGTTTTGTCAATATTATAAACTTAATAGATATCCGTGTAATGAAATAAGAATGTAACATATATTGGAATAGGGATTCAGTGTCCAGATAAACATTACCTCAATTATTAAGATGAAATACACACAATATCTACTTTTTATGGCACCTTATTTGTTGCAGCTCTTCATTTTTTTAATACTGAACATTATCAATCAGACCAACTCTCTCTGTATTCTATTTTTTTGTAGAAACCCTAAAAGTTCTTGGGGGTAAAAACCCAAATTTCAGTGACTTGGAAATATCCAAGGTTTATTATTTGAATAAAAACAATTACAGTAATCAACAGTCAAAATAAAATGGATAAAGCAATTCAGTTACATGTAGCTGAGTAATAATGGATAGATATCAAAGCCGAAACAAATGAAATTAGTTCACGTGGTTGGCTGTGTTAGACCACTATGGTAATTCGTGACACGGCATCTTGGCCACATGGGCCATATTTTAAGACGCAAATTCAATTTGTACTCTTGGGTTCTCCAATTTTGTGTGATGGGACTAGTGCATGATAGATAGATTTATATAATTAAATGTAGGATATGATGAATTTGACTTAAGACAAGGGAACCGAGTATCTTAAAAAATCGCTTTCGTGGTAATCATTATCCGGAAGAAAGAGATTATGAATCCCATTTATCTCAAATTTTTCTATGAAATTTTTTAGCCTTTTTTTTTTTTTTGGCGGGATTGACGGTTAAAAACTTTTGTAGATTGTTCTTCGATATGATCACTTGAAGAAAGAATCATACTTTTGGGATAAATATTCTTTTTTAGAATCATCATTTGTTTCGAGTTGGATTTGAATCAAATTTCCGATCAATCTATATTAGAGAAATATTTATATCAATTGATAAAATGATGAGGATAAATATTAAATTCTAGTATTTTTGTAATATGAATAAAATTGAAAAATGAAAAGAAAAATAGAATATGTCACTGCATCTAGAATTAAATTCGAAAACAGCATCGCTCATTTGCTCATCTTTTCCTCAAACAATCCTTCTTCAAAACAATTAAGAAAATGCTCTAATCTTCTCCTCAAGTCGATATCCTTCTTCAAAACAATTAAGTAAAAGTCTAATCTTCTTCTCAGATGAATATCCTTCTTCAAAAAATTAAGAAAAAGGTCGAATCTTCATCTTTCGCTTCTCATGCCGTCCGCCCATTCTCCCAGGCCATGGTCGATGATGCTTTCCAACCTTGGACAAAATTATCATCGGTCCCACAGCGTCACACAAGTCGCACAAATCCTTGGTCTTTTTCTCCAAGCATTTGCATTGTTTCGTGAAGGTTGTGCATCGTTTCGTGTCGTTAATTGCAAAGAAAATGATGAGCCCTCAGGATCTTACACCATACCGTCAATGTTATGATAGAACACTCAGCTATCAGACCCTATCCACACCTATTTTCTTTATTTAAAATAAAATACACTATATAATTAATGAAATATTATAATAAAATTATTTTTAAAGAAAATGCATTCGTCAAGATAAATTACAAAATAAGATATATACTTCATTTATAGTATATATTATATAATACATTTATATTATATATAACATATATTTATACATACTGAGGTGATGAGTTGAGATGGGGTTCACCTTAAACTTGAATCCAATCCACCCGCTAGCAATGGAAGAGCCCAACCTGTGCTCGACTCCATTGCAAGGCTGGTTGGGTACTCATGAATAAGGTTTCAATTGTCATTTTAAGAAGAGCAATTATGGCATTTCATAATCCAGCAAAATTAAAGATCTAGACTGGATTGCCTAATTACACCTCAAATGGCTCGATAATTAATCAAGCCAAACTCAAACGCTATTCCGGGCGTTTGCAAAATCAGAAGCCCAATCCCCATCTTAATTCAACCATGTAAAGAATGGATTGGGCCTGGTAATGTTGTAAATCCAATCCAACAAAAAAATGAGACAAAAAAATAAATAAACAAGTAAAATAAAATAAAATAATTGTAATTATAATTATAATTAGATCTAACTTCTTCTTGGGGCAGCGCCAAACAAAATTCTGAAAAATGGCCCAAGCAAACATAGTCTGGGAGTTCAACAAAAATCAACAATTAACCGTATGAGACAAATTCAATCAATTTTAAAAATTAAATCACCTATACATATATACACACATACACATGCTAGTATATACATATATACTGTGTATACCCTATATGGTGAACGGATTAAATTAATTATAGATGTAATATATTTATATTTTATGCGAAAGCACGAATAATAAATGATATATTTTTCACCAAGTCACTGTGCTTCAACAAAGACAAGCTATGATAATTCATATTGATTATAAAATTGTCAAAATCTATACGTTTTAATAAACTGCGAGTCTCTACTTGGTATGATCTCAAGTTTTTCCTTAAAATGTCCTTAACTTCTTCTTTTTTTAATTATTTTTATAATAGTGTAACTACCACTACATTACATCCCACAATCTACCAATGCAGTTGAACATTATTTTTACATATACTAATAAACTCAATATTATTATGTTTATATTGGATAATTTACCATTATAAGTTTCAAATAACTTTATTAACGGGCATATCTTGAATAACTTGAAAATATAAGTGGTCAATGTACCATTTTAATTTTTAATATTTTAAATTATGGTCAAGATTAAATAATACGGTTAAAAATATTCAAATTTTGCATATAACAATATAGATTATCAGTGTGTAGTTATGTTTAAATATAAATATTATTAGATGCATACGCATCAAATGTGTACTAGTAGTTAGCATAATAGAAGGGATCGGTGTAATATTTAATAGTTTAGAGGACTAATGAGACATGATGCATAGTTTAGGGATGCAAAGCGTATTTAATCCTTAATTTATTTATTACATTTGAATGTTATTTATTGTTTTAATGTTGTAAATCGTCATAATCTATTATTATATAAAATAATAGATTATACAGGTATTTTATATATTAACTTTTATTATCATAGGAAAAATATAAGCACAAATAATACCTTAGGATCAAAATACTTATGCATGCAGGAACCTATGTTTTGGGGAAAGGGGCATTAGCATTGCCAAGAAAAGGGCAAGCATCCTAAAGGCAGGGTGAAGATTGCAAAATCAATTTGGATAGAAAGCACAAAATCTTAATGGATTTTCTAGCATCTTTATTAGTTGCTCAACTAACTTTTCATTCATATTTTCCTTAGTCAAAAGATTCAAAAGATTCCACTATACTTCTAAGAATTTTCTTGCTTAGCCACCAAAAGAGTTTGGAGACGAAGATGAACAATCATTGTTCATATATGCATTTTTCATATCTAATTATCACAAATCTCCCATTATTAAAAATTTTCACCATTTTTAAAAAATTTTAAATCCTTCCTTAATGTTTGTTTTCATCTTTTAAATTTCAGGAATCATTAATTGTTGTCACATAAATTTTAATAGATATGCCTTACTGGTAGTCTCAAAGATACTACAAAAACAATATTGCAAAAGTGATAAAAAATTGAGTGACAATGTAGAAATGTCACTAATTCTATATAAATAGTAACAAAAAATTATATTTTGTCACCGAAAAAAAAAAAGATTTTAACAAATTTAATACTAACAATAATGTGTTTATATTAGCATTGTAAACAATTAATGACACATAATAGTGACCATATAGTGATAATATTTGTTGTTACTAGATTATCACTGTACATGTGTCGCTAGTTATTTACAGTAATAATATAAAACATGACTTTTTGTCACTCATAAACTATACAGTGATAATACAAAAAATATTGTCACAAAAAATATATAATTAGTAACAAAATAAAAGCCATTCTCACTTAATACCTATTATTGGTGAGAATTTTTATATTTTATGTAACACATTTTTTTATCACTCATATTAGATTTTTTTTTTTTTTAGTGATGAGAGTTATATGTAATTTCAAAAAATAAAGAGAATCTTTTTTATAGAAGCCAAATTGAAGTAAAATTGTGAGCGGTCCATGATATTATTATTATTACCATTTTGTAAGATTATTATTTATATTTTTTATATGCCTAAAATATCCCTCAAGGGCACATAAGTAATAACATAGCAAATAATGACTATATAATAAAATTAATTACCGCCACAACATTCTAAAACGAATAGAATATTAAGACTAAATAGCCCAATTAATTGCTAAGCCCAACCATGGAAAACCTAATTCAAGACTATAAATACCCCAAAAAAGATAAAAAAAAGATCAGAAACTAATTACTCCATAAAAATTCTAACATCAGAATAAATCCTAGAAAACATTTGAAACCCTGATCTGCTGTGCTCATGAGTTGAAAACTCTATTTATTTCTTGATTCAATCCCTTATGCAAAGAAAATTTTGAATCCATTTTATTATTTCATAATATTGTTATTGTCCGGATGGTCGGTCATTAGAAAACAAAGTTTAAATAAATAAATAAATAAAATTTCCCAAAATTTTACAAATGGAGAAAAAAAAAGCTACCCCTAGGAAAGTTGAACTCTACCAACCCTTTGTCCTTGACAATATATCTTTTCTTTATTTTAGACCGTGTTTGGCCCCAACTCGATACTTTTGCTGATTTGATGGGACTGCATATCCATTGCTCATTGACGCCAGACAACCTTTTTTTTTTAACTTAAGAAGAATTCGGCACACTTCATTAATTTCCTTGGCTTAATGCAATGATTTTTGCACACGAGGACAACACTATATTTCATAATTACCCTAAAAAAAGTGTTAAAGTTACATTTGTATGATGAATACAAACTTTAAATCATCCAATAAAGCAATTGAATATCCTAGAAAAAAATAAATATCATGACCTTATGCCCTTGTACTTTAACATATGATAATATTGTTACGTGCATTGATTAATCATATTTTTAGTGGAAAATTATCTTTTTTAAGTAGCTAAACGACAAGATAATCTCGACCACCCGTCGCTAATTTTGTGTGATTTAATGTTAATTGTTGCGTACTCTTGTTATTAGTCGTCATTATATAGGTTGTGTCTCAGTCTTTCAAATTAAAGCACAATCGACTTGCTAATTCAAGTAACTAAACCTTTGGCCAATTCAAGTAATTAGAAATTGAATGCAAAATGACGCAAAAATATAAAAATTAAAAAAAAAATATATATACGTATATAGTATACTTCAATCACCTAAATTTTTCAAAATTTACTGTACAAGATGATCATATTATTTACGAATTAGTTACCATCTAGTTTAATTTCAATATTTACCAAATTTCACATGCATAAATGTAAATTTAAAACTATGAATCATTAAATTATATGTGTATGTATATAATAGTGTTAAATGTTTTATATTATTTTGTTATCCTATATATAATAAGTACATATTATTATTAAAAATATCATATTAATGACATAAATTATCGACAATGTAACTTAATAAGTGACAATAACTCATATTTTAAGTTGTCTTTGTCGACAATTAACGACAACTTACTTCATGAAAAAAATAATAATTGCTACTATAAATTCTGACAAATTTTTCATGGTAATATATCACTACAAAAAAAAAATGAAAATAAAAATAAAACATTAGTGACAATAAATTATGTGACATTACAAATATTGTCACTGATCATATGTACTAAATGATAATGATTTTTATTTTGTCACTAATAATATGTTTTAAGTGATAATAGCATTTGTATTGCCACTATATAGCTTATTGGTGACAAGTAGTATTGTGAATACAATTATCACCATACACAATTAGTAACATGCATATAATATAGTGACAGTAGAAATTGACACTACAATTGCAAAAAAGAGTTTCATTGTTACTAAATAATCACTATATTTGTGTCACTAATTATCAATGATATATAACAATATAAATACATTAATTTTTGTTAATATATATTAAGTTGTTAAAATCATCTGTTCTGACAAAATATAATTTTTTTTTGGTCAATTTTTATGTAAAATTAATGACAATATTTGTATTTTCAATCAATTTTTTGTTATTCATGCTATTTTTTTTTTAGTGTAAATAGATGTGTCAATAATTGTTAAAATTAAATAATAATTTAAGCACAAAGCTAACTTTATAACTATTAAATTTAAACATCATTACCATAATAAAATAATTAATTTAATCCCTTAATTTATATAATTAATAAGTTTTATCCAATTACTCATTATAGCTAATTCTTTTTATATTAATAATATATGTACATCTCTAATAGGTCACATAGGTGTGACACGTAACAACTATAGGTTTCTAAATGGTACCATATAATTTTCTCCATCAAAAAAGGAACCTGTCCCTTTACAAAATATTGTCACTATTTTCCATCCACGATATTCCACATTGACATTTTAGGGTCATATACTATGATTTAAAATATTCGTTACGGAAAATAATTTCAGAATTGAAAGAAAATTCGAATATCTTTTTGCCCTTGTCTTTTTATTTTTATTTATTTATTTATTTTCCATGCATTGCATCCAGCTTGAAAACTTTATGGTTAGGTGGATGTGATTCTCAAAAAATAAAAAAATAAATAAATAAAGTTGGAGAAAAAACAGAGAAAGAGATATGCATAATTTTCAACCACTTGTTTGATTTTAATTTGTGGAAGATTTGAGTCGATTCTTGGTTGAACTTCATTAATTAATCATTGAAGTGACACATGTGTATCTATAATTAAAAGTTTAGATATCAAATTTTGGGCATCTTTGGACTTCTTGTATTCAAATTTCAGGGTCATTTTCATAATTTCATCCATAAGATTCTTGAGTTTTAATTTTTTTTGTCATTCTTCGTGTTACATTGAAAAGATATGACATTTGATTATTCATTTCACACGTAGTTACTATGAGTAAAATAATTTACCCGCGCATCATATATATATGTATATATATTAAGATTCAATTTTACCCGCACAGCATATATATATATACACATATTAATAAGATTCTTAAGTTTTAATTTTTTTGTCATTCTTTTTGTCACATCGAAAAGATATGACATTTGATTAAGAATTTACCTGAGTTGGAGGTATTTTTCTATTTTATTAATAATAGATTTTATTAAATTTGTGATGAATTTTTCTCTATAAGAAAATAACCTTTCACTAATGAAAATTTTGTAACGTATAAGATTTCATCAAAGATAGACGACAATTGGTATGGATTTGTTACATATTATTAAGGATTTCTGAAAAATGAGCAAAAATGTATAAATAATGCACTTGTAGCAACTTATAATGAATTTCTATATCTATTTTTTAGTTTGTAATGAAAAACTCTATCACAAAAGTTAGTTTTGTGACATATTAATTTCAATTTTGTCATAAAGTTAATTTGAGTCAGAGCATGTATTAACGAGTTTATGACAAGGCAAAATCCATTACAAAACCATGTTCGTGATGGATTTCATTATATTTGTGATGGATTTTTTTCGAAAGTGTTCGTGGTAAATAAGGTGTTTTCTTGTAGTAGAAAATTAAAGTAAAAAAATGCGAAAAATTAGAATATTAATCCCAGAAGCTAGGGAATAAGAATATTCATATATAGAACATCATGCATGTCATTTTAAAATTAAATGTTCGATGTATAATAAGAATTAAATTGACAGTAAATCAAAATGTTTATGGATATTTGATTTAGATTTTTGGTAGTGTGTGTATAAATGTATAAATTTATACATATATATAGTCTCATTCACTACAAGGACATTTTAATACACTACAAGAAATTTGAACAATTACTACAGTCTATGGTTGAAAGCTGATATTAATAAAAAATAGCAATAGTGAAAAGTTATCTGCTGTAGTTTTACCATGGCAATGATGCATAGTTTTTGCGATGGTAGCAAAAAATTTATTATAGCATGCAGTCGTGGTGGATGATTTTACCTCAGTGTAGCTACAACAAATAATATTTTCACCTCGGCTATTTGGACTATTGGCTAATACATCTACTATGATTTTTAATTTTGAATTATTAACTACTACTTTCACAAATATATTTTTATTAATAACTCATATATTTTGGCGGAGATTGAAGTCTTGAAGATGAATGGTGTTAAAAGAAGTATATATTAACAAATTTTGAAATTTTTAAGGATGATTCTGCATTGCTTTGACCCAAAAATAACGTTTTTGGGTTACGTTCCCATATGTTCTGCTAATTTGTTTATATGGGACTCACGTAGGACCGATATAACCAATGGCCAAGCAAAAGCGTCATTTTATGTTATATTAATTACTTATCAAATTAAATGAGAATTTGGAATTAATTTGTGCTTGGCTAGCTTCATTTAAAAATATATATCGATGAGTTCTTATATATACTTCATAATATATTTAAATGTTATAAAATATAAAACTTTATTCTAAAAATTGACAAATATTTCATTAAAATAAATACATGTAACAGTAATTTCTTCATTAATATGTGGTCAAAATTAAATGAATTTGTAAGTTCTTTTTTTTAAAAGATTAACACATCCAATTTTTAACATCAATATATCAAATCAGTAATATTCGAAAACAATAACTAAGAAGAAAATCTCTCATCAAACTACTATACAATAGAAAATCAAATCAAGCCGCCATTCAATATACCAAGGGTGTGTTTGATAGGGAATGTGAGAAAATTCCATAGTAGTGACCCATTAGTTATTAGGGAATATAGAACATTTCAATCTAACTTTGAGTATAGTAATTATAAAATTGATTACTATATTTTATAAGTTCGATATTACATTATTTTATCCAAATATTTAAGTACAATTCATACAAGTTATAAGTTACAAAAATCATTATATAATTTACAAATAATGCTTTAAATAAATTTGTCGTTAATTTGTGCCTATTCATGATCCGACATTGTGCATAGTATTGCTATGCAAAATTTTTAAATTTTTAACTGCATATACACGTGTAATTTCACGTGTAGCTTGCATGATTAGGAGTTTGAAAAAATTAGAAACCCAATTGAGATATTACCAAGAATTTTTCCACATAGACTAGAACAATCAAATTTTTACATGTAAGATGTCCAAGTAATTTTTCTACCATCTAAATCATTAACCAAAAAGGTAACTTTTGAGAAAAGAAGATTTGAGTGGGATTCATTAATTATGACATGCAGTACTTATAATAATTAATAATTATATATACGGGTCGTGATAATGTTACATGGCATCCCCTTAATTACCTTCAAATTACAAGACTAATGATCCTTAGAGAGAAAAGAAAAGAAAAAAAAAAAAAAGG
>JACFYI010001432.1:667787-678251 GCA_014898755.1 Handroanthus guayacan | reverse complement strand
CATTCGTTCATCAACCCGTAGACTTGGTCGATCTTTTTATCTGGGTGAAGACAATTTAGTGATTACTTATCAGATTATAATTAATTATACATTATTTTGTTATTGGGCATTATAAGTAGAAAACATTGTCATCGGATTTAGGGAGTATTTACATTTTAATTACAATACTTAAAAAAATTATTTTTTAAATTTTAGCCAAACTTGAGCAATCTTGGAATATACTCTTAATTCTCCCAACTTACGTAGACAAATATTAGAAGTTAAAAGCAATCAAATTTAACTTTTACAATTTTTTTCCACTTTCAATAATCTTCAAACACTTTCAACTTTCGCATCTTTTCGTAAAATTCTTTACAACCTTCTACTTCTCCAAAAAGCCAAAACTCTTACAGCATTCTCTTACCATTCTCTTAATTTTTCACCTATTCTTTTCCATATATTAATTTGAGCACAGAAGGAGTCTTGTTGGGCAAGCTTTAGCAATCCTAATACACTTTTCGTATTTTCACAAACATAGACTCAAATCTACCTAACTTTTTAAACTTTTCCTCCCCTCTACCCTTTATCTAAAAGAAAGACTTCCCACCTCAAATCACTACGTAGATTTATGTTCACACATGAATTCATCTGCCAATCATAATAATCAAATGTTTCCACGTCCAAATTCAAGTTATAATTTTAACATCTCATGCAAGTCGTAAAATTATATATTCACTATAGTTTATATTGCTCATGCCATCCCCAAGAAATTTTATTACAAAAATTAGTTTGTACACATTGTAATAATACTCTGATTATGCCATCAGATATGTTTATTTCATAAGGTAATTATTACATGCACATAATCAGCGTGGTGGGAGTTGTTGGGGGGTCAGAGTCTGCTTTATTCAGGTGGGGGCTGGTGCTGGGGTTGGGCTCTGTTTGTCTGACAATTAGCTATTTAGCTTAATGACGAAGAATCTAACTGCAAATCAGATTTAACAATCTCCGCAGAGGCAAACGCCCCCGCCGAAGTCATGTGGGCTACGACTGTTGGGAAAAAAAAGCTAAAATCGGCTAATTAAGTTAAAAGCAGCCATGTGGAACAGTAGTTATGTCACTGCTTTTGTCTTCTCCTCCCTTAAGAAAAGTTGCGCACTCTGTTGATTGTTCGCCCCATTTTCATGGGTCTATTATTTGAAACATAATTTTAGATATAAATTAAAAATATATATAATATTTTAGTGGGTCGCTTTAATTAAAATAATACTTGAGACTTTATGATTGGCATTTGATATGACATAATAGGCAAAATGACAAGAATACGTCCTATAGTCAGGGAAAATCAGTAATAATCCCGAATATTTTCTAATTTTCATGTATGTTAAATCTGATCCATCCAGATTAGACTCTCGAAAGTTCATCAAAGATTGTTTGAGAAAAACACATGACATTATCTTTAAGGGTATGATATCAGATGAGTAGTATAAACACTACTTTATGAAACTTTTAACAAGGATAATCATTTTATATATTCTCAACTTTGTTACTATTTACTTGACCTTCTATATTTGATATTGTAATTAACTTAAATATTGACCGGTCTTCATTGGACAAACCCTAGTCAGGCTAACTTATTTCTTTATTTTTAGGATTGAACCAATTGTAAACTCTAAGGAGGTATCAATTCAATTTGAACAAATGAACCGATCTGTATGTGATATATAATCTTACCTTAATTCTTGGATGGATGGTATTGGCGGATTTCTTCACAAACATAATACTTTGAGAAAAAAATTTAGAATAACATCCTATTTTTAGATGAATGACAAAAGAAAATAAAATTGTAAATTTGACAGATAAAATATATTCCCAGTGGCTTATCTCTCCCTTTTTTCTTTATTTATTTATTTCTTTTTTTCCCCTCTCTTTTTGATAAGATAAGATCTCAGTGGCTTATCTCCGAGAACGAATTGCCAATGAGGAAAAACTAGTGCCCAAAATTCCAAGATTTTTCGTATAAATTCTACCATATACATATGTTTTTGTTTGAATTTTCAACACCAACTTTATTGTTGATAGTGAAATTTTAAAATTACAAAAACACATGTTATAATAACCTATTTGATGAGTAATTTTGTTCCCAATGATAAAGAGAATGTCTCATAATAAAGAAGTTATTAGTTCTAATTCCATTAACATGTCCGGCATTTTTTCTATTGAATAGTAGCATTGATAAGTTTTTTATTGTATAATAACTTTATTAGATAATTTTTCTCGTTAGTTATTAATCTTTAAATGTTATTAATCTTATGTATTGATATAAAAAATGAATGCACTAATCATTTTTCAAAGAAGGAAAAAGTTACTAATACTAAAATATAATAATTAATTGATGTATATGATCGTTCTGGAAAAAGCTGAAACATGAAATCTCACTCAAATTTAGGCCGAAACAAATTATTGAGACCAAATGGTCAATTATTATCTAATTATAAATGTTTTTCAAATCTCAATTATCCGTTAAGATCAAACGACTTGGAATGGACAAATTCCTATTAAATTCGGATTTATGATTAAAAATTACTTCATAAAGTGTAGGCCACGTTATGATTTTTAAATCGGCTCTTATCTTTAGGAAAATAGAGAATTTATATAACTAAATGTTTACTATTCATTATATGCGCTGAGGGTTGGATCATGAATGACAATATTTGAAGTTTTTTTTTTTATTTAATAATACAAAACCCATTACCAAAAATTATATATTTTTATTAACTCACTAAAAATTAAATTAAATAAACTAGAATTTTCCTGCCAATAACAGACATATAAAAATCATACACACACGCACAACACTTAATAATAAAACAAAAGTTCGAGTTACTAGGTCTTGAATTTCACGTGTACGATTAGTCCTTTTTACATTATTTTTTATTCACTAATATATATTTTCCTCAGATGTAATTATATTTTAAAATTTTTAATGTTATTCATTAGATTCTCCCGGTTTATCTGATTTTCATTTATTGCCCTGCATATTTATTCTTCAAATATCCACTCTTCATTAACCTTGAAAAAAGTATAATTAGAATATTGAATCCAATGATGGCCGCATATTATTTCAAGAACTCTTTCTTAATAATATTATATATACTGTCGTGGATAATGGATGGATCTCGATAACAACCAAGAAAAATTCAACGGAATACCCTAATATCATCAATGGTATGAAACTTCATAAGATATGAATCACGATAGTTTACAAATAAATTCACGCATAAAATTCATTGAAGTATATCAATATATATGAAGTCTACCCTCTTGGTTTAGGAACGGATTCACAGTATATATTTTATCTTGATAATTTTAACCCCGATAAAATTATAAATTTGATTAAACTTATATACAATATTTAGATTCTAAAAAAATTTGAGGGGGTGAGTGCTCTCTTCATTCATCTATACATGTGGCCCCCTCCATCCCTTGATTTGATTATTCTTATTTTCTTTTTTTAAAAAAAGAATTATTTTGAAAAAATAAATCAAGAATTGAAATCTACTTATGATCAAATATGCATTATACTCGACCTATATATATCACTAATCAACATATTATAAAAGAATCATGCTTTTCTTTTCTTTTTTTTTTTCCTTTGATAAATTAAAGAATAATCCTTTTCATTGACGTTTCCCTTTTATCAAATATTTTTCAATAAATTGAAAATATTGCGTATGTAGCTTCAAAAATCCCGTTACATGCAAACCAGATTACTTAGCAAATATCAATGGTTTTTGTACTCATTTGCATAGATCCCTGGTTTTTGTTCTTTTCTCATAGAATAAGAGGAAAACCCAGTTCTATTTTTAATTTTTTTAAAAATTACTTAAGGAGAATATTCCTTGTCAGGTATTCTAGTTTTTGTGTTATAGTAGTAGTAGTTAAACCTTAATTGATTGGCAGTTAGTTCCGTCTTTATTCATGTTTGTCTATATGAATTAAAGGCATGGTGGAGAGTAACATGCACTCTTAATCTTTTGAGCTATATTTATAAAACTTTTCATATTGGCATTCCCACTCTTGTTTTTAAAGTCTTTTTCTTCATGACAAAACTCCCTACTCAATACCTGATAAAGAGATAATATCGCGAGACAATCAAATTTCTATGTGAATTTGAATCAATATTATCGATCGTGTTTATGGAATAATCAAAATGACCATATATATTTTTTGGAGCTATGATGATACCTAGTATTGTTCCATATCGAATGAATTGAGACGCTCGAAATAATTAATGGCTTTTCAAGATGTCTTTTTAGGACAAGATCATTCACCTATAAATAACAATGAAACAATATCACAATGCCCTGAGATCCCTATACAGTGGACCAATTTAGGTGTTCATCTAGTTTCAACTTTTAGGTGTTTGATTAGTAAAATTACTAGTTTTGAACTTTATTTGGCATGCAAATATTCTCTTGTGTGCAACATTGGTTGGCTCCATGTGCTTGCAAAATAACTTAGGAAACAAAAGCCAAAAGGGTTACTGCGCCGGCTTGGAGCTTTGTAGCAAAAATGGGTCCTTTTTTTTCCTTTGCTTTTCCTTATTGGAAAAGGTTATATCAATTTTTTGCAACGTTTGCAGGACCATGTGGCTAGTTAGGTGCCACCCACTTGGATGGTATATGAGAAAAGTTATTCTAAATTATTAAATTTTGTATGAGTGTTAATAGATGTGGTTTACAAGGAAAAGAATGAGGGTGCTTTTAAAAAAATTAAAAAATTGGTCATATGTTTTTAAGATTGTTTTTTTTTTTTTTTATATAATAAAAATTGGTGGGCATAGATTTGGTTGTCAATCAATCATTCCTTAAATCACATGAGAAAATAAAAAAAATATTTAAAAATCACAAAAAGAACAACAAAGATATTATTTGAATCATGATTAACGTATTTTTCAACTTTTATTAATGAATCAACACTAGACATTTGTAACTACTAATGCTAAAAGCAAGCTTTTTTTTTTTTTTTTTTTTTTTTTTTTTTTTGTATTTGTAATAAATAAAAGTTTGTCATTATTTTTTTATTTCCATGCGTGTCGACAAAGATAGAAACCATGAATTTGGTAATGCTTATCAAGAGTAAATTTATGTATTATTTCATTATTAAAAGTTAGACAATTACATTACCTTTCTTTAGATGAATTGGCATGACCTCTACCTTTTCACAATGGAGTTGAATAGTTTGAGTCTCACAAGTTGCGTATGAATGTTTGTCTACCTTATGGTGTTATTTATCTACTGAATGCTACTTTGAGTAGTATTTAAATTGTATTTACTTCATATATATATATTTGATTTTTAAAAATGTATTTTTGATATTGATGTATTATTGAATGTAATCGATTTTCCAAAAAATAAAATTTACATTATTCTACCTATAACTGATAAGATTTTTCCTTGAAAAGCCAAGTGTTTTTTTAAGAAAACACAACTTATAGTATAGTAAAAAATTATTTTTATACTAGAGTTATGTAAAATTGATTAACACCAATCTAATTCTACGTCTGAAATTGGACTGTGAGCCCACTTAAAAAATTTGTTTTAAGACTTCAAAGTTCCAGCTGAGCCTAATGTCACTGGGCTCCCTGCTCTATGTGGGCTTCGTATCGGCAATTTCTTTCCCCATAAGACAAAACAATAGTTTCAATTTTTCGTTGTTCTTCACTTGAATACATTTCTAAATATTTTAGAAAGAAATTGAAGAGAAAATATAATTAATTATAATTGTATAGGCAAGAAGTATATTTCAGGGAGCAATTATGTAGGAATGATAAAGTTGAAAGGAGCAACTCATATTCACCCTGAGTAGAACTATGATTAGCCTGAAATTTTAAGCATTATAGTATTGAATATATTTAAAAAGAATTAATGATTTGACAAAAGCGCTCATGATTCCCATATTATAAAGTTAAATGTGTTTAAAAGAAAAATTGAGACGTTGCACAACCCCTACACCTTATTGATATAAGATTCTGACACTCACGATACGTCCAAGATTAGGGATGAGAATAGGTCAGGCTGTTTGTTAGGAGCCCATGACCTAGCCTACATGAGGCCAGGTTAGCAAATAAGCTAAATTAAGGCTTTTGAAGAAGCCTATTTCGTTAAAAAGGTTACGCATAGGCTTTTTAATTTGTCACTATTTATTATAAGGTTGTATCTTTTCCATGTGCAAATGATTTTAATTTATCTTATGGAATGCTATTTTTTCTTTATTCCTCCTTGGTTTACATATATGTATTATATTTGTCAACAAATAACCATTTATTATATATTTTGATGTCACAACTAATGTGCCGATTTATGTCAATCTATTCTATACTTATGGCCTATTTAATCATCATTTTTTTATTTTATTAAAAATTTTCACCATTTTTATTAGATTGTTGGATTTATTTATCATTGATTTTATAATGTTTCTTGATGGTCCTTTAGTTCCTTTTAATTGTCAAAGTACTATTCTCATATGAAGAGACCATAAGCTTTATTTGGCATATGAAGATTTGTAATTTGTAGTGTTTTCATTTTAATGCCCAAAAATAATTTTCTTTTGGCAATGTGTCTATGAATTGGTTTCTAGTTCCTCGTTACTGTGCACATAAGATGAGACGACATTCCTAAAAACAAATGTGATTTTTCATTCTAAAGTCGAGATTAGCCGTCATAACCGGCAATTGAGGAGGCAATCATTATTTAAAAATAACTCTCATTTTGTCTAGCCTCGATTTCCTCCATATTCTTATGTGGTTTGATTTATTTTTATGCATCCTACTTATATAAAATTATGTTTTATGATGCTATAGCAAACACGCCTAATTTCTACATTTATGGTGTTTGGGTAACCTTATAAATTTTAAATATTTTCGTAAGATTAAAAATTGTTGGGTAAATTATTATTATTATTATTATTATTATTATTTTTTTTTTGGCGATGCTTCTTGATGGTATAGGACGAGTGATCACTAGACCAACTAAGGATAGAGTGGATTTCAAAGTTGGTGAACAGGTAGGTACCCCCACACATACATGGGACGATGCCATACTCCTAGAGTGGCTACGGACGTTGATGAGGAGTGGGTCTCAAATAAGCTAGTAGGAAACCATGTCGAAGATCAACTTTAATGGCATATTTTCAATCGAGTTTTTTTATGGTCCGAAGCTGCTATCATCTTCATTGTGCGACAAATAGAGAGGAGTGAAAACATGGATGACATAGTGGAGTTTGGAGTATGATCGACAATTTATACGGCAAATGCGAGTTCTAAACAAGATCTACAGTTTCATGGAATGTTATCCCAACCAATATGGTGCTCTTTTATCGAAAGGTGATACGCTCATTGTCGTCTGTCTTGTGCGGCTATGACTGGGAGGATACAAGACATGTACCCTTTGAGTTCACAATGGATTGTATGACTTGATCTTTGCATTTTAATATATATTCAAGTTTTTACCCTAAAAAAAAAATGTATATATATAAGTAAATTTTTATAAGCTCGAATTAATATCTTATTTTATTGAAATATTTGAATAACCTTTTTTTTTGTGAAAAATATAATCTAACGTCTAGTTCGCTTCAAAAATATATGATACGTTAGAATTTATATGTTTTAACTAAGATAAGCCAAACATCCTCTTAACCTATTATTGGGAGGGTATTTTGTAATTTCACAAATCAGTAATCCACCACTTGGTCTTCATATCAATTATCAACCCTAACCCCACTTAACTCCCAAAAAAAAAGGAAAAATCCTTAATCCCACTTAATTTTATTATCTTTAAAAAAAAGAAAAAGAAAAAGGAAAAACTTAAGACGCACCTTAATTGAAGTTTCCACTCTCTTCACTCATTATTAATTTCGTTTATTTATTCACCCATTCCACCACCACCTGAGACATCATGGTCCTCATGGAAGCCACCAGCTCCGCCTCGCCACCACCACAGCCACCGTCGAGCTGCACGAAGCTTGACGGCGTGGCTATGTGGCTCATAAACGGCTTAACTGGCGCATTTTTCGCGTCGCTTGAAAGATGCTCTTGCATTCGCATTTCCACTGATGATGATGAAGCCAATGACTTGCCTCTGATTTTCAACGATGGAAACTTTCAAGGTGACGGCGGCGGAAACATCAGACGGCGGCGAAGGGTAGTCAAAGGTAAAAATACAGAAGCCTTTGCCGAGGGTTATTATTAGATATTAGTGCAATTAGTAGAAAATTCTCACTTGTATAAGGTGAGATTAAATTTTAATTTTATATCTTTTAATTTGCTTTAATATTTTTGGTTTGCTTTGTAATTGATTTGTTTTTGAAGTTGAATCTTGGTGCATAATTTAAACAATTTGGGCGTTGAGTTCTTTAATTAATAATATTACTTGCAATCACTTGAATAATAATTGTGCTTACTATTATTACTCTTTTAAATGTGAATAAATGAAAATTTTTCCAATATGTTGTGAATTTTTAAGTATTGTATGTTGTGAGTTTTTAAATATCAACTTAATTTTTTCTCCAATATTAAAGTAATAAGAGATAATTTATAAGTGAAAATTTTTCACATATATAAACATATGTCTCAAGGATTTGAATTTACCAACAATATGTATACAAATAGACGTATCGCTGATTTAAATCATAAGAAGTTGTAACAAGCAACAATCGTCTTCCATTTTCTCCAACATTTTAATTAATTTCATCTTTGGCACCTCATCATTTTTCATTTTCGTAGTCTTAGATATCATTCACATGAGAATGAGGCCTTATATTGAAAAAGGGTGTTCTAATTTGATTTCATATTTGACTATAAAAAATAGTAGCTATTAATAAATTAATTTCAATAAAAATGCACATTGCCAAGAAAAAATAAACAAGGAAAATATAAAAAACAAAGTATGTTTATATTTTACAAAGAAGAAATGAATTATTTTAGGCAACCCATAATGGAACAAAGCTCATTATTAACTTGGCATCCTTGTGATGCTACACAATTTGCACAAATGCCCAAATTTTGACAAAAGTTATAAATCAAGATTACTAAAGTTACTTTTGATTCTTCATAGGCCACTTTGATATACTAAGAATGATTTTGTCCCTTGAGTAATCATATCATTAATAGTTCCTATATTATTTTTTTTTTCTCAGTAAAAAAATTTACCAAGTACTTCAATTAAGGACTAATTATTTTGTGCGATAGCTTTAAATAATGTGGTACATAAAAATATACTTATCGATTACTTACATTAAGAACTGAATCATGAATTTTTTCTTATCTTACATATATCTATATGTATATATATAGAAAAAATTTGAGTTGGCAATGTTACATAAATGATTGGTTAATGAAAAAGGGAAGGAAAAAAAAAGGTCGAGTTTGAATCCATATTTGTGTATATTAAATATGAATTGAGAGTAGCTGTGCAGATTCAAAAATATTCTAGGAGACATAAATTCTAAAACATATTCTTTTTGGGAAAAAAAAATTGTGAATGATTTTTTCAATCATGTAATTTATTTTGAACATATAGTAGATGTGACGTTTTAGCTGGCAACGGTCACCATGGGCTGTGAGATAGGGCCTTGCTCTGGATATTCATTTTGGGCCTGTCATTGTCGAGATATAAACCCCTCATTTTGAAATGGGCTTGTGTAGATTAAATTTATGTAGCCCATTACATAACTAGGCCTGCCACTCCATCAATAATAACAATTATGACATACTCAATGTTGATTTTTATTTTTTATATTATATAAAACTAAAATATTTATTTATATAAAAATATTTTGTTTCAATTTATTATATAAAGTAACATAATAAATTTAAGAAATAAAAAGATAAAAAAAATTATAATTCGGAAAAATGAAAGGGAAATATAAATATTAGAACAGATAAGTTAAAATGTTTTACCATTATATTTTAAAATGAAATTAATATTTCAAACTCATTAAAAAAATATATCTAACTAACTAACTAAAGGTTGAAATTTCACAAAAGATAATGAATTTTCTACTTAGTTTTGACATGATTTAAATTAATTAAAAACTAATCATTGTCTCATGCTTGATGTGCGTATTTAAATTTTTTATTAGATAAAATTGAAAAATTTTATTTATAGTATCAATTTTTCTTAATTTTCTTAATATATCTATTTGAATTTATTATATAAAACAACATAGTTGAAAAATAATTTTAGAGAGAATAAAACTGAAAAAAATGATAATTAGAGAAAATTTAAAAAAAAATATTAAAAGAAATAAGATAAAAATTCTTTTATATTATATTTAAGAACTATTTTATAATTACCTTTTAAAATAGAATTAATATTGTCAACTCAGTAAAAAATATATTAAAATAATGACCCGCCCCCCTAAAGTCTCACAATCTATATATGTTGAGAAGCCAAAATATGAAATTCTGTCAAAAAAAAAAAA
>JACFYI010001432.1:634166-659902 GCA_014898755.1 Handroanthus guayacan | reverse complement strand
CAATGTTATAGGGTTCTACTTCGTATGTGAAAACGAGGATTAATGATGAAGCTGGCATCGTGCTGAGTGCAGTATTGGAGTTAAGTAGACACTCAGAGGCTCAACAGAAAATTGAAAAATCTGGTAATAATCCCTTTTTTCGTCTTAAACTGAAATTTGGGGTCATGTAATTGTAATACCTACATTCCCCATTGCCATAATGGGTGAACTACATTGCTTGGGAATTCTAAGATCATTCTTTTTGATGTTCTGAATCCTTAAAGGCCGGAGATGGACAATTAAATGAATATAAATCTGATGGTGTAGTTTTTCTGAATATTCATGAATATTTTTTTTGTTAAAGAGATAAAAGACACAATAAAAGTTTGTATGTGATATTGACAGGTTTGCATTCTAATATATGGGTATCCAAGCATTATTGTCTTTTGTAAGTTCTTTGAATTTTAAGACATGTTATAAGTTTTTTCAGAAAAGAGTCAAAGACTATATTGTGAAATAAATGAAATTTAAGTGCGAGAAGGAAACCAAAAAAAAGGCACAAAAACTTGATGCAGCTTGGCAAAGTCTACTTCCGTGGGGGAAGATAATAAAAAGATTGAAGAGAATACCTTATTGAAATCAATTCAAGGAAGATATGGCTGATAGAGTAAATATGTGAGGATAAGCAACAATGTTATTTGTAGGCACGTTCACTCATACACAGCATAGGTATGCCTCATGTGTAACTTTAGAGGTCCCATTTTTCAATTTTGATTTAGTTTCCTTTGCTCTGAATGAGAGTACTTGTATTTTTGGTCTTGAAGTTCAATTTGCAAAAGAAGAAAAATGGGGGAAAAAAAAGGATAATTTTGGATGCAACTCCAGTCAATCCAAATTTATTTCCTAAATGTATGTTTGACAGCTACCATCTGTTCTCTCTTCCCCTGGCCCTTCAACTTTTCTCCCATACATATTTTCATACATTTATCCTGGGTTTTCGGTCTTTTTCAACCAAATTGTGCTTGTTTGGGCTTGGTTACGTGGATCCTCTGCCGTCACTCAGCATAATAGAATGGCGGAATTAAAGCATGCGTGACTTCTTCAATTTATTTAAATCTTAATATTTTAGGTCGACCTCTCTCAATCATTATTGCATTTCATAATTTTCCTAACTTCTGCATCTGGAATTCCCTAATAAATGCACATGTAATATTAATATCCATGTCAATGGAAAACCCGAACAGGAAGGACTATGGTAACTGTTGATCAGAATATCATTGCAAGATTATGCTTAGCCCTCTGACATCTCTTCTGATATTAATAAACTTTGCTGTTCCACTTACCATCACTCACCTCAACTGCGATGTTTTGTTTTCAGATTATCTGTCCATAAATGCTATATATGATGAGGTAATTAAAAAAGAGGGTGGTCTTGGCATGGACTTTGATCGTATCAGAAGTTCACTTGCCCAGCTTGGATGTCAATCCATCTTAGCAGGGCCAGATGAAAGTTATAGTATTGGTACTGATATTCTCTTCTTTCGGCTATTCCGATGCAGTTGTCATATGTTATCTGTCCAGACATTGTTTATGTATTTAGTTTTAATTCGCACCTTTTTCCTCTCCTTTTTCCTCTTTCTCTGCAGATATAAATGGCATCATTGAAATGGCTCAAATTGAAGAAGTTCGTAATTTTCCTTTACTCTTAACTTCTGATTGAAAGTTTTTGCATGCAGCATCTTATGATAATTGCAATTGAATTTAGGCGGAGTCTGTAGTGTTGAGAAAATATGGGAGGGAGGCTTACAGGATATTCAGGTTACTGTCAAAGGGTGGTCGTGCTCTTGAGACTTATAAGGTAACTGTAACATTATGACATGTCTTCAGGAAGTATATTTGTTGCTCAGCATTGTTCATCATCACATTGTAGGATCAGTGCGATTTGTTTGATTGTCAGCTTGTCAAATTTAATCATTGGTTGGGAAGGTGGATGTTGCTTATTAGGTAATCGGTAACTAAAATGTGGCTATACTTCTGATTGAGGAATGTGCAATATTTTCTGTACTCCTGTGACGATGTGGAAATTAAAAAAGAAAGAATACACAAATTGAAGAGAAATATATTTTCTTGGATTCTAGAGACCTATTATGCAAAATCAATGTTTAAGACAATTTTGGCATCCTTAAATCTAATTCTGGATTTGAAACTTACGCTGTTGATGACCTCTATTTTGTATTATATAGACCCCTTCTATACATGTTACGTATGCTTTTGTAAATATATTTTACAGAAAGGTGGTATGTGATTGTACTTCAAGTAAATATAAGCAAAAGTCAGAATTATTTTGGGAATTAACTTAACCGTACTTCAATTTGTCCATGTTCGTGAAGCCAGAATCATCACAGGACTAATGGCATTGTGCTTCAGTCGGTTGATAATATTTTATGAGAATATTGTGCAAGTAATGACTTTTAGTTAGAAAATTTGGCTTAGACATGGAATCTTCATGAAGATCTTTTTAACGTCCCAACTCCCAAAATGTCATGATCAAAAGAAAGCATTTGGAGTGTAATAACAACAGTCCCAGTTGGAAGTTCTGATTCGAGTATGGGCAATTTGGCTTAAATTCTAGATTTACTTGTTATTTTTCCGGTTGTCCTTGATTATTTGTTTATAGTTACTATATCCCCATGTGTATAAATATTTGGAATCTGGAATTAAGATAGGCTTGCAACTTATGCTGGAATGTCTTGGTGGAAAAGAATCATGTTTTAAATAATAGTAAAATTTGAAAATAGTGGACTTCAATTGCTTTGCATGAAACATTTCTTCTGAATTATCTGATACATCGTCTTATCTCTACAGATTGCAGAAGCCACCTTTGTTGAAAAGGATGATATACCGAATCGAAAAGAAGAAAACAATGGTGCACAGAATCAGAAAAAGGAGAAGAATGGTACATTCAAGGTCCTGTTCAGTCTTTGGAAGGATGACTACTTACACAAGGAGGTAACTTATATTGCATTATCATAGATCCATAAACAACCTTATTTTGAGTAAGCACCAGTCCTACACTGGTATAAATGATCCACTCTTTGTTTTGTGTTCTCAAGAACAACAGATGAGTATAAAACACTCTAAAGAAAATGATTTGTAAATTATACTTGAAAAGAATCATTTTGGCAAAATATATCTGCGTTATCTTTTTCCTTATCTCCTTTTGGTGGTGTATTTTCCCTTGGTCACTACTCAGTCACAAATCTGTGAGGTGAATCTTTATGCATTCATTGCATTAGCTCATCTTAGCTTATTTAATTGAAATGGAATTGATTAAGTTTGATTGCCATGACTTAAAAAGAAAATGTAACAGTAAGGCCCAAAAGATACCCCAACTTAACTTTTAGGGACAATTACCTCTACTCCTTCTCTGATTTACCATAATTACCAAAAATACCCTAATGTTTGAACAATTATCATCCCCTACTGTATAGTTCAGCTAGTGCATAATTACGATTACATTCCTGTGGATGTATGCATATTTACCATTACACCCCCTGAGCTGATGTCTATCACAATTACACCCCCTTATTCAGGGGGTTTTCTATAATGTTCAGGACTTTTAGAGGATGTAATGATAATTATCCAAATTTCAAGGGGTGTTTGGGTAATTGTACCGAACCTCAAGAGGGTGTTGATGTAATTATCCCCAACTTTTATTGGTACATCTTAGACATGGATGCTCTTATTAGTGGAAATGCATTATTAGAATCAGGCAATCTGTGTTCTTTTACCTAATTATTTTAGCAAATGAAAGAACTCAACGGTTAATCTAAGTGGTATTATATTTATTGCAGAATGTTACAACAAGTGCAGCTGAGAAGTCACTGTTTTGTCTCTGGAAAGTTAAGGAGACCCTCTGGGAACATGTTCTGGATGACATGTACCATGCTGCTTTAAATTTGAGACTAAGAATCGCACACGAGCAAGATCAAGCAAAAGAGGTACCTTTAGACAAGCACATTGTATCGTCTAACTTTAATATGTTTGAATAACTCTTTGTTTTATCTTTATGATCGGGAAGCTACTGATTTCGTCCATTTCATATGTGCCAGCTCCTTCAATTACCAAGGGAGAAAATCGTTGGGGAACTGGAAAAGAAATACAAGCTCTTGGGCAGGGTCAGGGTTATTTTGGAATCTTCATTGATGAATCTAGATGATGCTATCATGCTATTTAATGATTTCTGATTGCATTAGCATTAGCACTTTTGTTTTCTTGCAAATATCATCAAATGATTGTCTGGTCTTCTCTTTATTTGTCTTTGTTTTATTTGTCTTTCTATTGGCCTATGCCCTCCATCCTCGAGAAAGCCAACAGAAAACGGGAGGGGAAGCCGAGACACTTAATTCACCGGACATAATTAGGTATAATTTAAGATAAAATCAAGTCATGCCATTAATTTCATGGCGAAAGAATGTGCTGATTCGACCTTTCGAGTGTGTTGGTTTTCTAAAGAAGGATGCATGTGACTCGATTAATGACATTAGAACTTTAAGGATCGCAGGGGGCGATTGTTAACAAGTATTTAATCATTTTTTTAGTGGAGTTATTAAGAACTCTGGTTTATGTTGGGATGCAGGTTTAGATAGGGGGGGTGGAATTTATCATTTTTTTTTCTTGTGATAATTGGTGTTGCATTGAGTATGAGTATTTTGATGACATGATTATATTTGATACTATGTATTGGACAAAGAGGTGCATTTTTGCCGGATTAGAAGACATTTTCAAAACACCCCCAAACAATTTTAGAGGTAAAAGGATATGTGATGGTTAAAGATCTATATCTATATAATAATCTTTACAACTAAAGAGCCTAATTTGTAGGATCTTAAGATTTGAGTGCTCGCAATTGTTTATCTCTTTGCGATCCGCAATTATTTATCTCTTTGCACAATTGCATCAATGAATCATTAACAGGAAAAAGAAACATTGTTATCTCCCACAAGTAGCCAATTTCCTGCACTTTTTGAAACACATTATTGAGGGTGGTTGTACTTGTAGGATAAAATTGAAATTATGAAAATTGATATGAGAATTACTTTTTAAGATATACTTTTTTATATAGTGAGCATATATATATATTTTCAAGGGAGAATTATACTTTGTCACCAAATCATGGATGTTTTTATATTTTGTCTATCAAACTATTTTCGATTTAAATCACTATGCAAACAATTTGAATTTTTAAATTTTGCCATACATGCCCGCTTTCAATGGAATCTGAAGGAATATTCGGCGTAGATGCTCCCAGTAATGGATATTTACTTGTCATCCAACTTCTTCATCCATTTCTGTCATGGCCATTTTAATAACTATTGAAAATGATTTTTTTTTTTTTTTTTCCGAAAAAAGAGATAAAAAATGCTGAAAATAAACAGACACATATTTACCTTTCAATTTTAACTATGAACTCTTTACTTGCCTTAGGGAATTTAAATTAATTAAAACTGCTGCGAGGTCAAAATATTAAGTAGGCGCTGAAGAAGGCTAGGGTTTTGAAGTAACCCCCCTCATTACGCCTTCCTCCTCTATAAAACCAGCACCAACGCCGCCGACTACGTTTTCTATACCTCGCTGAAGTAAGTCTTTGCTTATATCTGCATTTCGTTTTCATCTTCCACCATCCAATTTCTGTTTTGAAAGAGGTGTATATATGTGTGTGGGTGTATTAATTCCACAATGCTAGTTTAGAACTGATGAAAGTATGAGGTGGGCAGCGATGATTATAAAGTAATTCCTCGTTCTGAATGCTGGTTGCCACAGCTTGACAGACCCTTTTACACCCATAGAATATGAGCTCCCACCTTGTCTCTTTCCATTTTTTTTTCCTGCTATTTTCCATTTAGTTATTCTTACATCTCCGATTAGGTATATTTTTTGGGGGTGTGTGTGTGTGTGTTTGGTTTTTGGTTACGTGTGTGTCATGTTCAATCGAAGCCTCGTTTATAATTTGTGAAAATAGAACAAAAATTGTTGCTATAGAACTGCCATTGAATTAAAAATGATGTATCTTGAAATTGTAATGCTTTGGAATTGGGATTTGGTAAAACTTGGAATTGATTCATGTCTGCATTTTATGTATAGTTCAAACCAACTCGTGGGCTTGTGTAGGAGTCAAGCTACTTGATGCTGTCTAGTCCAAAGATAAAATACAAGAGGGTGTTTCCTAGGTGGCTGAGACCATAAAGTTCTGAAACCTTGTCTAAATATCTTAGAAAGTGTAAGAAAGAGTATGGAAATATGTGTGTGGATTTGACCTCCTATTTATTGTGTAAGCATGAAAGCTACGATGATCGAAGATTAATAACTAATAATGGTATGGATAAATACACATTTGAAGTTTTAAAACTTCAAAAGTGGTCAAATGTATCATTTTCTTCTGAAATATGCACACTTCAGTGATGATCATTATTCGTGTTTAATATTTGACCTATATGCTATTCATGCTTACATTAGAAATAGGACGTTGAAGGAGTTTAAGTTTCCATCTACACGTTCATAAGCATTCTCTTACTCTTTTTTACATTTGATATTATATTTGGGCAATCCACAAAGTGTGGTTTCTAGTCTCTATGGTCATGCTGATACTAGAAGACAGCAATGATTAGATTTTATCTTGCAATTGTGAACAACCATCAATGCCTGTATGACGGGGTTGTCTACGAGGTATTGAGGCTGTTAATTTTTTTCTTGCTTGCTTGATTGAATGTGGATGTTGAACTATGTGTATACTGTGTACATTTTCATTTGATTAGTAATCGATATATTATAGTAAGTCTAGTTAAAATAATGGTCTTGTATTGGACATTTTCTTCTCAATTTCTGTCATTTGAAGGAGTTGACATCATTGATAATGTAGCGACTTAACATGATGTTTGCTACATGTGTTTGGCCTCTCCTGATATTGAGTTTTGGAGGTGTTTAAAGCCTGCATTTGACTTGTGTAATGCTAGAAATGAGGGTTACGCACACCTCCACAGTCCTGTATAAGTCCCATTTTTTCTTTTAATTACTTTCTTTAAGAGGGAATTGAAGACCTGCTCTCTCCTTAAAGGGAGATTTTAAGGGAAGGTTGTCGTCACTTCACCCAATGGGCTTTAGCTATAATCTTAGTCCTTGTTGTAGCTTATTTTATTGGTTCTTTTCAATTCTTCTCAATAATCTTTTGGCTAAAACCTCAGTAGTCTTGGGGTGATATTCGGTGCCAGCCACTTTCGTTGCCACCTAACTCGAATAAACAGTTCACAAGTAGCAGCTTTTTGTGCTTTAATTTTTCAATATAATGATTATTGTGTTTGAATTTTGATGTATGTAATTATATAAACTCTTACAATATAAAAGAAAAGGGTTAATTACATTTGACTACCTTCGGAGATTAGGAAATTACCAACCACTGATCTCGTAGTTTAAAAATTACAAAATAACTATTCTGTTAAGGTAGTGGTTAGTAATTTTATGATCTTCGAAGGTAGTAAAACGTAATTATCTGATATGTATATCTCTTTTTTTTTTAATGAATTTTGAGAAAAAATTAAAATTATTTTTAATTATTAAAGATAATTTGTTTAAAAATTTTTAAAATAATTTTATGTAATTATTTTTAGTTTAATCTTTTAATATTAAAGGATATAAAAAACAATTAATTTTATTTTGTGTAATTATTTTTTTAGGAAAATAATCTTTTGTATACTTTTCTTTATTTTATTCACAAATTTTTTTTGTAATAAATTTTTGAAATGATTATATGTAATTGATTTTTTCTAATTTTATAAAATAATTCTAAAATAATTTTTAAAAATAAAGTTGATGCTCACATGAATGTTAAAAGGATGTTGGTGATTTTGAAGGTCTCTTATTTAGATATTTTTTTTTTTATTTATTCCTTTTTTAAATGACAAATTTTTCCTTGGGAGATGCTGATGTAAGTCATTTTTCAGCAAAAAATTGTTGAAAAGTTGATTAAAGAAGCAAAGTGGTACAAATTTATTAATTTAGGGATCCTAAAGTTAAAAATAAAATATGATGTACTAAAGTGAGAAAAAATGAAAATTTTGGGGACTATTAGTGAAAATTGTCTTAATTATTATATCAAAAATAATATAAAAGTATTTTTAAATAAATTATATTTAATAAAAAAAATTAATTTTAATTTTTTTAAAATAAAATTATGGAAATAAGTACAGAAAATTGTTTTAAAAAATTATTTTAGAAAAAAAGGGTTAATTACATTTGATTATCTTTGAATATTAGAAAATTATCAATTAACTATTTTCGCGGTTTAAAAATTACAAATTAACCACCTTAAGTCTGTGAAATTACAAAATTATTTATTCCGTTAAGGGCAAAATGGGAAGTTTACTTGAAAATTTGATGATGTCATTTTTTTTGGAGAAAAATTCTAATGGAATGGATGATTTTGTAATTTTACAAATTCATAGGGGTTAATTTATAATTTTTAAATCACGAGGGTAATAGTTGGTAATTTTCTAATTTTCGAAGGTAACCAAATGTAATGAACCTAAAAGAAAAAGTTTCTTAGTTTGTACATGTTGTATAATAATGTATTATTTCCAATAATTTAATTTATTTTATTTAGATTCAAGATAATGAAAAAAGTATTTGAAATAAAAATGACAATGGGATTCTGAAAAGAAAGAAGAGAGGAAAAAGATGCAGAAAATTTCTTTAATCTGATCTTTTATTTAATAGGATTTATTGCTATAAATTTTAATACAGCACAAATTAAGAAATACTTTTTATTTTATATTTTAGAATTTTATTTAACTACATACATCATAGATGCAACCATCTTCAAAATCAAATCACAAAAATTACTTGTTAATTTTTTATTTGGCCACCAAAGTGAGTGGCATGCAAAGTTTCAGCTCATCTGTATTTGCTTTTGGTGGATTAGAACTCTCATGATTTTATAGAACATTTTAGTGTATTACTTTTGTTACCTTTGAATTATGTCCAATATTCCAGTGTTTTGTTTGCTTTGTTTTTGGGGAAGTCCTTAAATATGTCGGACGAAATTTTTTTGATGAATGAGAAACTTTAATATGAAGAAAGTGAATGTAGATTTATTCTCAAAAAATGTTGCATTTCATTTCAAATGATGAGATCAAACAAAAAACGTTAGGTAAAATGCACAATTGAAACAAAAAGCCCAAAAATTCTAAGGTTTCGAAAACAAGCTTGGCAGCAAAGCAAAGGAGTCCTAACTAGAGAAAATATGCTTTGAAATAATGTTATCTAATCATAGTATTTGGTAAGAATATGATATGTAAACTGCCAAGTAAGTTTGTCTTTTCTAGGTTTCTGAAATCCTACCCACAAAAGTTTTGAATGGGGATACCCAACAACATTGGTGGGCTGATTGGGCTAGAATGCAAAATATCCCTGAAAAATAAATAAATAAATAAAATTATGTTTTTAGGACGTGTTTGATATGCTAAATTTGTGGAAATTATGATCGATTAGGGTCAATAATCTCACATGGTCATTCATTTGATATCTATACTATATATAAAACATGAGATCTTAGATAGTTATTTTGGTGTGTTTTTAAATGAGTTGACAACATTAACCTTATTTTAAAAGAAAATTACAAGAAAGTTTTTAAAAATTATATAAAATAGTTTATTTTTTCACTTAGCTTCTTTAATATTTATTTTTCTCTTCTATTATTTTCTCCAATTATAATTTTTTTTCCAGTTTTATTATATTTGAATTTATTTCTCAACGTGTTATTCTATATAATAAATTTAAGTAAACATATTCAAAAAAATAGTAAAAATTGATACTATTGAACATAAATAAATCTTTTTAACTTTAGCTGATAGAAAATTTAAATACACACATCGAGTGCGCCATAGTGAATAGTTTAAAATTATGGAAGCGGGTTGGCTTGTATTTAGTGTCGATTTTGCACTCGTGAACTGATTAAACTTTGCTACTAGTCTTATTCTCACTTAATTTTGACATTAATCCAATGGGCAATTATCCCAACATTTAGTGAATATCCAAACGTTTAGAACGAAATGCATTCAATTTTTTGGGATATCTAGTTGTGCAGTGGCTTTTTTTTTTTTTAATTATTATTATTAAGTGAAGTTATTACAAAATTTAAACGATACATCAATATTTAATAATAATTACAGATCACTACAATAACAAAGAAAATCCTCAATGAGCTGCTATACAATAGAAAATTCCTTAATAATATACCATACGGTAGGAAAACGGCTTGACACGCTAGTTGAGATGGAATCATGATCTCTAGAATTATAAGACTCTCTCATCCTGCCACTTGGACAAAACACCTCGTGGATTGATATCTCATTTTCGTATCATATAAAATCTTACACTCCTTTTAATCTCTGATCCAATTACCCCTTGCTTTGTTTTTCATTTTATAAATATCTTACCATAACATGACATGTTTAATTGTTTTTTTATCATCACAAAAATTGTCATTATAAGTTTTATTGGTGGTAATACATTAATACATAATTACTTCATGATATGCAATAGTAAAGTTGTAAACATTTTATGTCTCACTACTTAAAATCAAAGAATACATACTTGCAACTTAAATTTTTACTTCTTTTGTTTTATACGTGTTTAATTTTACTTATTTCAGTGTGTATTTTTAACCAACTGCAAATTCTTTTTTTGTTTTTTTTTTTTTTTTTTGGCTTTAAGTTTGGATAACGCCGACCTGAAAGAACATTGGAATGTTTACTTTCTTGGAAATCCATTGCTTGCCACCAAACAGAAATTTTATTTATTGAATTTTTTTTATTTATTTTTCAGTGTACAGCACTTTTATTTTCTTGCATCCTGTTTGGTACAAGGATTTTGCTGCCGTAGCTTGAAAGCTTACCCAAAAACCTGTTTTTATTGAGGCTTCAAATAAGTTTTAGAGAAGATAATTAATAAAAGAATAAAAGAAATATTAGAAAAGTAGTAAAACTATCTTATATATTGACTTGTTAATCTGTAACATAACATAAACATAGTTATTTTTTTATATATTATATAAAGAAGGATAAATGGGCTATTAGCCTATGCCTATCCCATTTACTTAAGTATGTTATTTTCACAATTTTAATACATTTGGTTATAGAAAGTTTGTTGTATTGGTGGGTGGTTCCAGTTAGAAACCTCTATTTCCCGTCCTTTTTCATAAAAAGGTTAAGATCTTTTATTTCAAAACATATGATTCTAAATATATGGCAAGTATATTAAATATTTTTTTATAAAAACATAAGATTATTAATACCATACATAAAAATATAAGATTGTAGATACCATACATTTGACATAAGTAGAATAAAATAAAAAATGAAACACAAATTTAAATAGAAGTTTCAAAGTAGGATGTTTTTATTTTTATTTTTATTTTTTCTTTTTGTTGGGGGGGGTGGGGGCGGGGGGTGGGGGGTGCTCAATCTTCTCTTTTGCAAAATTTCAAGTTGGGCCACGTGGGGGGACCAAAGCAATTAAAGAAAGATTTTGGAGAGCTTCGAATAAGATATGAAGGGTCCCCGAGGGAAATTGCATCGTACATTCATATGATCATAGATATATCAGACGTGACAAGACTACTTTTCTATTGGAATTTTCATATAAAACAATAACATTGAGTGGAAAATAATTTAAAACATACAATAAGTTTATCAAGGGAAAGAACATGAACTTTAATTAAGGGATAATTACGTCTACACCCCATGAGGTATGAAATAATGATCAAAATATTCCCTGAAATCTAAATAATTATCATTATGCCCCCTATTGCTGATTCAGCATAACGCACAATTACAATTATATTCTTTAAACTTATGCATCATGAGCTTATGCAAAATTATAATTATACTTCTTTGATTTAGAGGATTTACTTGTAATGTTCGAAAATTTTCAATCAACTAAACTAATAGTAGGGATTTATAATGGCAATTATCCAAGCCTCAAGGAAATATTTTAATAATTATACCAAACCCTGAGGGTGTTGAGGTTATTATCCTTTAATTAAAGTATGTGATGAAATGTGCTTCTTCTTAACATTCAGCATTCTGTAGTGCAAACAAAATCTATATGTACTTTTAGGGGTGGCAATTTTCAACCCAATCCACTGATTCAACACAAACCCAAAACGAAATTAGTGGGTTTGGGTCCGGGCTTATCGGGTTGGGTCGAAAGCAGGTCGACCCGAATAAGAACTCACAAATTTTGAATGGGTCTCGGTTGGATCATGAGTTGACCCAATCAACCCAAAATTACATATCAGATGACCCAATAACTAGAAAAACTAGAACCCAACCCAATCCATATAATACAAAACATATATATTATTTATATAATATTTATAATGTTAAAGAGGATTTTCATACTGGCTCTATATAACTTGGATAGTTGGTTTAACTTTTGCATTTTGCATTTCTATTTGAACTATGTAACTTTTGTTGTTGGTTGCTTTTTAAACTTTGGTATATCACTTAATTATGCATGAATGATGGGATTTGGATTAAATTATTAGTTTTGGAATTTTTATATTATTTTAGTGATGCAGTGTGGTTAACTTGAGTAATTAGATTTATTTTAATTTTTTGATATATATATGTATATATCAGTGATAATTTGTTTGATAAATAAAAAAGAAAAGAAAAAGACTACAAAAATTTTAATTTTGCAAAAATATCAAGTATCAATAAATGGGTAAGGTTATGGGTTTTCAGGTTGGCGGGTAAACCCAATTCATAATCAGATTGACCCAGGTCGACTTGATTTAACTCGGGTTGGGTCTGAATTTAGGCTAATCGAGTTTGAAAATTAAATGAGTTGGATTTGGATTGAGCATAAATGGATTGAGTTGAAATCAAATTCAACCTAAACCCACCCGAATTGCCACCTATTGCTTTCAAATTTTGATAAAATTTTAAAAATTCTTAACATGCACTGGAAACTACACGAATGTGAATTTCCCCACGATCACTTTATCTAGAGAGTTTTAGGGTGAAAACATGAGCTCTCGAGAATATTTCTACCAAATTTTTCAGAGCTCATAAGATAATACGAACTTTTTTCATTTTTTTAATTTATTATTACTTTTTTTTTTTGCCAAGAGGAAAAGCTTATGAGTTCTTAAAATCTTAATATTCTCATCTAGATGTCATTATTGACATCTTACAACTATAAGTTTCAAAATCTTATTTTATTCTTATACTTTAACTGCTTATTTTCAAATAAAATGTTATAAAGCTTCAAAACCATTATAAGATGCTAGCAACTGTGAAAAATTCAATGTGCGCGCCTAATTTTTCTAACAAAATTAGAAATATTTATTTATTTATTGAATACTTTTTCTTGAATGCTTGTTCTTGAATAACCATATATATATTTATTAATTATTGCATATTTTTTCTTGAATTTGTTATGTAAAATTATACAATTGAAGCATAAATTTGGGGAAAAAAATTATAATTAAAGAAAAAAATGGAATAGCAAAACAAATATTAAAAATGTTAAAGAAAAATATTTTTCATTATTTTTTTATAATTACTTTTTAATTATCTTTTAAAACAGTGTTATTTTTATTCATTCACTTGATGATAAGACCAAAAAAACAAGCTAGATGCCCATACTTTATATATAGTATAAATTTTAAATAAATTTAGATGATGTTTAGATGAGTTTAAAACATTATATAAGATTTTCAAAAATTTATAAGACGTCAAAAATAGTTTGATAGATTTTTCTAAGAAAAGCTTATAAGCTCCTAAAGTTAGATATTCAAAAATAAAACCCCAAAATAATGCATCAAAATCTTGTGAGCTCTTTAAAAATGAAAGTAGTTTGTAATTCACTTTTAAAATCTTAACATATATTTCCTATTTTAACCATTTTAATTACAAGATTATCATTCCTGACATCTTCTAAACTTCAAAATATTATTCTATTCAAAAACTTCATTAATTTTAAAATAAAATACAAAATCTTAGAAGTACCAAAAATATCTTGAAGTTATTAAATGCTTAAATAAACTTAGACAAACACCCTCTTACCAGCAAGATGACTGCAATTATACCCCAGCAAAATGCAGTATCTTATCAGTACATCATGATTCATCCCCACCCACCAGCATGCTTCCTTCCAGCAAAACCTAAACAAAACACCAATGCCCATAATCCACCAAACACCACCAATCAAATCAAAAAAGATAATTAAAAAGTAAAATATAAAAACTTTAATCCATAACTACTAAAACAAAATCCAGCAACTACAAGGAGCCAAATAACCATCTCATGTTAAGATTCAAGAACTACTACAAACATAAAAACACAGCAATAAAAGCAAAAGAAACTATTACATATAAGTAAACAAATTAACAAATATTAAAACTACAGATTCATTAACGGTTCGAACATTCCCCATGTTGTCTTAAAGCGCAGGGAATGATTGATGATTCATTACACTCGAACCCGTGACTCCATCCATTCTTGGGCTGCTTCCAGCACTGCTGTTCGAAAGGGATCCAAACGCGCCCCTCTGAAGAACCCCGGTTGGGGATGAAGCCAAACGGGGACTATTATCCCAGCTATCAATGAGGTTGAGTGGTTTAGTGTTGCTTTTGCTATCACCAGTGGTATGCAGAACCTCCCCAAGAGGTCCTCCTGATGATGGTTCCCATGAAATTGGAACGGAATTGAGTTGTCTTTGGTTTTCTTGACAAGCAACTGTTCCCACTCCAAGCCCCATTTCAAGTTCTCCGGATAATCTTGGTGGAGAGGCTCTAAGTTTTTCATTTGTGGGAGACGAGGCGGAAGACATGAAGTCGGATGTGACCATGGGAATGGAAATCGAGAGCTGAGTTCTGGCTGGCTGGAGATCAATATCGGGCCAGGAAATGTTGGATCGTTCAGAATTGTTTTTAGGCCAGTCATCCATGAACTGTCTGAGAGCATGATTCTGGGATTTGTGCTCGTGATCTTTGAGGTTGCCTGAAGTAATACTGTAGTTTCTGCAGTTGACCAGAAACGAGCTTCTGTTTAATGGGTTGAGTAAGGAATCAGAGCAGACTAATCCAAACTCCGGTCCGGAAGATTCTTCGTATGGATTCTGCTGTCTGGGAATTGAGTAGTTGCTGTTTTTCAGGCAGACTTTTGGAGATGTAATGGAGTGAAGTGAGGTGTGTTGATATGGACCGTCTGTGTTTTCCTTGTCCTGAAGACTTCTGTGGAAACAGGAAACAATTTATCAGGTACATAAACAACACCTAGATAGAGTTTAACCGAGAGTCTTCACAAAAATAAAGATTTCAAATGGATGATGTCCAAATCCATCGCTAGACATTAAGGTATTATCCCACCAGCATGCCATGGTACAGGTTTTGTTTGTCCTGAAAAAACATCTAAAACGTGCAAGAGAGTGGACGGTTTTCTACATTCTCAACCCTTTCAACATTGGACAACACTACACAGCATCATAAAGTCCAGAGGAAAGATGCACTTGTTCGTTGTTTCCATAAAGTATTGAGATTTGAGACTCATAAGTCATCTGTTCTCTTTCTTTCTCCAGACTGTCTTTTTTAACGCAAAATCCTATGTATGCCCTAAACAATACTCGACCATGTCACTACAGATGCCGACCTTGTCTTAAAGCTTTTAGTCGAAAGGACACCGAAAGTAGAAGCTTTAATCAATTTACCTGTTAATATTGGGTATCCCTGACAAATGATTACTAGAACCATGGTGCACGTTACTAAGTTGATGATGATGGGAGAGGCCTAGACTGCTGGATACACCACCTGCAGGCACCACAGACGCAGACGAGGAGGAAGCCGGTGGCGGCTTGGTGTTACTGTTAGTCGTGGTGGTTGCAGAGGCGGAATGGCCGGATTGGCCTTCCACAGGCTTTCTTGAACGATGGCGGCCTCTGTTCATATGCCGCTCACAATATTTCTGGTCAGCCACTGCATCTCTTGAGCACCGCCATTTCTTTCCATCGGTCCTTCGACACCGTCCCGGCTCAGGATCCGTATTGGAGAATCCCAGATGGAAAGCACCCCATCCCACTGCACAAATATACAAAAGAAGAAACCAATTGAATCTAAAAGAAATTAATGAAACTATCTTTTAACATTTAATTCTCTTAACAACCACTTCTACATATACAAACTAAGAGAGCGTTTAGGTGAGCTTATAAGCTCTTCAAAACATTGTATAAGATAAGCTTATAAGATGTTGCAAAGCGCTTTTTTCCTTTTTCTCTCTTTTTTCTTCGAAAAAATAGCTTAGAGCTTATAAACTCTTCTACTCAAGCTTATAAAAGGTTCAAATAAGCTGCAGCCAAAACACCCTCTAACAAGAAGATATATATAGAGCAAGATCCAGTTTTGAAGAAAGCTAATTAAATTGTAGAAAAGTACTTACAAGGATTGGATCTTAACCCAGAAAAGCTAGAAAAACCAGCAGATTCAAAGGCTTTTCTGATGGGATTGAGGAGATAAGAAGGTACAGGGACATTTGCAGTGATATATTTGTAGATCAAAGCTTGATGCTCTAGCTCAATCCATTGTGATGAAGTAAAAGGACCTCTAACTCCTGATAGCACCCCTTGCATGCTTGCAGAGTTTATTCCTGTAGAGCCATAGCCTGAAACAGACAAAATATTCATATGACTAAAATGAATCCTTTGAATACAACAACCAGACGACGCTCAAGCCATATCACTGTTGAACAGGTTGTAATAACTCTTGGAAGGAACAAAAACAAAGACCAATTTGTAGAAGGAGCAACATATACAAGAATGACAAACTTTTTTCTTCTTTTATATTTGAAAGATAGTAAAACCACAAGAATCTTTCTTGGTTTTATGGATAAGACTTGAAAGATAACAATTATGAGCAGACTAAACCAAATCAAAATCCCATTAGATTATTTACCGAAAAATTAGCACTTTTTTACCACATTAAGACTTAACCTTCATGCAAGTGCTGAGGAACCTACAAACCCCCCAAAATGAGAAAGCTACTAGCATATATATATTAACATTAATTTCCACCCCGTTTATAGTTTTACACTGACCTGCATTTCTACTAAAGGCAGTTGAATAATAAGGCAGCGAGTTGGGGGAGGAAAAACAGAGCATTTGCTGATGGCCTTCAGTGAGATTACTGGTATTAGATCTCTGCAAAGGAATTTTCAGCATTGGGTCATTACAAGAAGCAGTCTTGGCAACCTTAAAGTCCCTGAAATCATCTTCATTTATTGCTCCCCTCTCTTGCTTTAGAAACCCAGATCCATAGCATTTCTGCTTGTTATTATCTAAGGAAAAGGCGACATTGTTGGTTGCAGAGTTAGGGGAGACCAGATTATCGAAGCCCACAAGCCCAAAATCCATAAAGAAAGAAAGCAGCCAAGATTAGAAGCTGTAATGGAGTAAAGGGTCGCTACATTTGGAGACAGAAGCTTGGTTTGTTGGAGGAAGTACCATCTTTTAAACTCTTTTTTCGCAGTGTGTAGGTGCTATGTTTGGTTTCGCGGAGTTGAAAAGCGGAAGTTATACTGGTTCTTGTTTAGTGAGTTTGATGTTTGTCAAAGGAAAAATAATTGGAGAGAGAGAGAGAGATACAGAGGAATAGTGGGAACGATGGATACTGTCTGAAAGGTTTGTGACAAAAACTATATTACCAGAGCTGCCATTGTATATATGCATACAGACACACTATCTATCGATCTATCTATCTATCTATATATATATATATATTATGGACATTGAATTTCATGAGGGGGGAAAGCATTATTAGAAGAAAAAAGAAAAAGGAAAAGAAAAGAAATCTCTGATTTTGTGATATTTTGAGGTAATGTGAGACATTTATTTTTGTTTTAGTTTTTCCTTTGATGAATAGAGTTCTACGGATTAGTTTGATTGTTTTATTTAGGCTTGTAATTTTGACTCATCGAATGTGTCAGCTTAAGATTTTATAGGATAAAATTTAATATTATTTATTTATTTTATATAGTGTTTTAAAGTTTTTAAGAATTTAAACGTGTTTATTTGATTTTTTAAAATTAAAATATATATAGTTATATTGTGAATCGGGAGTTATATATGCTGACATTTGATGCAAATCTAGAATAATCAGAATATAATCATATGCTAAGAATTATCAAGTGGCATTAATAGAGTGTCCAATAGTGAGAATTTAATTATCTGCATTGAATTATATAATGACATTGGTGGATTATGAGTTGCTGATACTTACTAATAATGTCTTTGAAAAAAATAGTTATTAATAATGATTTTGATTTATAAAGAATTTAGTGGTAGTTACTGGTAAGTTACACTTATAAAGCTTAATAGGCAATAATGAGGACAAATTAGTAAGTTTGCTTGAGGACGCATCAAAAAGGGTCTAGTACTTTATTAAAAATATAGATAATGATTATTACTTTTTGTATAAAATTGGAACTACGAAATCTAATGAATGTATTTTTAAATATCACCTTAAAAACACACTAAAAGGGATTTGGTGCTTTATATAAGTATAAAGAGTATAAATAATGATAGTCACTTTTGTATAAAGCTGGATTTATGAAATTTGAGTGAGAGAATTTTCGGACATCACATGAAGATATGCCAAAATGAGCCTCATGCTTTACCTATGGTGTAAATTTTTTTAAGAAATAATGTAGCAAAATTTTAAGGAATATAATTAAATAATATTGAAAGATTGTTTGCAAAATTTTTTGCTTTTGTAAAAGTGAAAAGCTGAAAGTTTTAGAAGTCAAGAATTATTAGTGTCTGGTGATGAAAAGTGTAGAGAAGCTTTAGAATTATGTGAGGGTTGTTTTTAATTTTTTCAATTAAAAATTAAAAAAGTGAAAATAAAATACTTTAAAACAAATCTTTCAAAAGACTCTCCAAGTATAACAACAAATCACGGAGTTTGAAATTTTAACTACATCAAAATATAAATAAACATACGCATATATATATATATATATAGTGAGAAAACAATGAGTGACAAAATATAGCATGATTCTTGGGATAAATGCATTTCAAAATCTTTCTTGAAATAGAGATAATAATGAAATTCATAACAAATTTGTGACCAAAATTGAACTTGCAAAATTTTGTCTCTAGTGGACCTCAAACAATACCCTACATAATTATTGCATTGATTTGGTATGTCTATGCTGTGAATACAATTCTGGGTTGTAAAAACATTACCTTTTTCCTTTTCTTTTATTCCTTTTTTAAAATAAATTTGAAAATGTAGATTTAGAGAAAATGAATAATTGCCGGCAATTTCCCTAAAATTTAACCTAATTACCATAGCTTCCCTCGATATATGGAAATTATCATTACATTCTTTATTATTAGTGAACTTCAAATTATATTAAAGTTATGACTACTTTGCGAGCTTCAAGTTGTTAATTATTTTCCTCACAGTGATTCAACTTATATTAAGGGTTTTTTTCGTCTTTACCATAGTTCTCTCATGTCCTCCTCCACCATACTTGGTTTACTATGTTTGTTGTGTTTGTTTGGTGTTTTTAACTAGGACTTATTGCACTTTACCCCGCAGAAAATTTCAAAATGTGCACTTTTCCCTCTAAAATATTTAATATACAATCGTGCCCCTCCAAACTAGTGAATAGTGTTACACATTACCCCCCAGCGAACTATTCAGTGGGGGGTAATGTGCAACCCTATTCACTAGTTTTGGAAGGCACGATTGTATATTAAATATTTTAGAGAAAAAAGTACACATTTTGAAATTTTTTGGGGGGTGAAGTATAATTTGTCCTTTTAACTGTGATGCTTTTATTTGGCTTGCCTACTTATGCTGGAAGCTTTTCTTTTGTGTTATTTGTGGTCTATCGTTGTGTTTGTTATTGTAGTTTGGTATGTGGTATTGTATTTTGAGAACTCCTTAAGTCCCAACATTTTCAATATCAAATAAGAAGATGAAACTCTTTCAAGAAGCGTTGTCTAAGTTATTTTTTGATAAAAATTACTATAAATTTTCGGAATATCCTTTTCCAATTTTGGTGTTGCTCTTTTGAGTTTCTTTTGTACAAGTTACCAAGCATGTTCCTTTATTTTTCTGTATTAATTTCTTGTACTTTGTGTTTTATTATCTATCGTTGAATAAATTAAGTTACCATTATCCGAAAGAAAGATTTGACCTTTTTTCGATTCATTAGAGCTCGGATGCCATATTGTTTTTTTTTTTTTTTTGTTATTTATTTTATCTCTGTGTGTGTGTGTGTACTCCGTAGCATGCTGGTTGGTGGGCTGCATGAACCAAGATGCATTTCCACGTGACCCACATCAACACGCTAAAAAAGGAAAATAAAAGAAAAATTTTAAGGCATCTCGAGAATTAGATTCAAAATACAAATTGTCTATGAAAGATATTAAATTCAAAATAAATCAAATTGGGATTTCAATAAATTAGTAATGTTATATTTCAAAATTTCCCATTGAATTAACTGATTAGATTAGATTATTATTAATATTGTTTAATTTCTTACTTTGGTAGTTCTGCATTTTAAAAAAAAAATATAATACTTAGCTCAAATTAAATGGTAAAATTATAAGTATATATTCTCTTCATCATTCTGAAATTTAAGTCAGGAACAAAGTGTAATATATATAATAAGATTGTTGACAAGAAAAAAAAAGTACTTTTGTTCATGAAAATATTAAGAATTATGGCCTAAAATAAATTAATTAGACAATTATATTATTTGCAAATTAACTGATTGGGGGCATAGAGTGCAGAATATAAACAATGAATTGCCAAAATCAACATCCTAAATTTAAATCCATCAACTTTTTTTTTTCAATCGTTTCAAGTTTACACAAGATATAGAAGTAACTTCAAAACGAGAAAAAATAAAAATAAATAAAATAAATACTGCAATTCAATAAATTCTTTAAATTCGTCCTTTACAATCAAGTTATATGACAATAAATAACTGTCATTAAAATGTTTCCCATAATAAAACATTCTAGTTATTTTAAAAACAAATTAACTAAAAGTATATTTTACAATTTATTGTTATCATAAATGCATTTATGTGTGAATAATCCACTTCAATAAACAATATTTGAAGTTCCTTAATTAAATAAACCTCTTATTGTAGCTGGTAGCGCCTATAGAAAAATAGGTATTGCTTGAATGGTCCATGTATCTTGTTCAACTACCAAATATTATAGACTTGAAAGCATTAGAAGAACCTTTTTAGGTGTATTTAATTTATTTGTTTTTCTATTCAATGTTTAGCCTATTTTTGGTCAAAAGAATGAAACTTGCTAGGGTTATGACTTCCCAATCTAGAGTTCTTTAAGAGAGAAGTAAATATGTCTATAATTCTTTAAGTGAGAAAGGTTTCTTGCCCTAGCTATGTGTGTATGTTCATATGTATGTATATGAGTTGTTGAATTATTTTATATTAATTTTTTCCAAAATAAAATGTTGATATAAAAATTTAGTATCTACTACCCACGTATACCCTCCGCCACTGCCACTGAGGACATTGATAATATGTGTATACACAATTAACATGGATAGAATTTCTGAAATAAACAAAGCATCAACTACGAAAAATTGGTAGAAAATTATTTCTAGCTAAAGCTTCGATTTGAGTTACAAAGTTTTCGTAATAAATATAAAATTTAAAATAGGAAAATTATGAGTTATGATTAATTTTATAACCATTAACTATTAGAGTATATTTTACTAATTCGACTGTAAAATCAACCATGATATATAAATTTGAAACATCGATAAATTTTTTATCTATAGGGAGAAACACTCCCCAAGTCCTTTTTCTTTCAAGTATGTGAACATGTTTTTTGGTCTCTGTTTGGGGCTTATTGGCAATTATTGTCCACATTCTTTCTTTACCATCCTTGTTTGACGCATTCATGTTGTCGATGGTATATTTTAATTAACTCTATATGTTTCATTTCATATTATAAATTAATTATAGTATATCAATTGAAATAAAGAATTCAAAATACACACGTTATTAAAGATTCAAAACACAAGAAAATTAGCTAAATGCTTTTGCTAATTTATAAATATATAATATACATTTGGAGCACTTTTTGCAAACTAATATCATGACTAATTATCATATGTTTAAGTACCCCATATAACAATTTAATGAGAAATTGTCAGAATTTCGTCTTTATATATTAGCTTTAGGATGTTCCATTGATTATTATTTTTTCATAATAATTTTGAAGTTCCCAAGAAAAGTTAAGAACGGAAAACGAAAAGTAAAGAAGTAGTAGTACGAACACGCATGATCAGAAGTGCGACTTTCGGGGGGGTATGCTTGGTAGCCTCCGCAAAAGATAATTTCAAGGGTGTAGCCTGCTAATATTATTATTTCGGGAAAAAAATGAAAAAAGACTAGTAATATACTAATATTCCTCTCCATTTTTGCACATCAAATTGACAAAAATCTAAAGTAGCCCTACCATGAAAAACGAGAAAATACTTGTATTTTAATCAAATATAGTTCCAGTTTCTCAAATTAGATAAATACTAAATTTTAGATTATAATTTAAAAAAGTATTAATTTTATGTATATTAATTGTAATGTTACTAACGAGAGGTAATTAATGTAATGGAAAAATAATTTTTTTAAGGATTATTTGTTGGTATATAGATTTTCTTCTCTAATTTTAATAAAACATTCCCTATTCCAAGAGATATTGTCTCTTAGATAAATAGAAAATGACTCTTGTTTTACTTGTTGATACAAATTTTATTATTAGAAGCTCCAAGTAAGGAGATGGTGAAGAGCCCTTTCTGGCAAATAAATCATTCTACTCGAAACATTATGTTCTTAGCAATTGTAGTAAAATTTTATCAACTTATTCCATAAGTGAAGGAGAAACAATTTATCAATTTGTATTAGGGCATATATTTCTTTAATAAGATACTAATTGGATTTTAATATTTTCAACATGATCTTCCTAAAGTGCGTCATATTGCCTAACACACTTATAATTAATAGCTGCCAATTATGAAGTGTAACCACAGCTAGATCACTCATAATCCATTAACGTCACTTCATAGTTCAACAATTGTGCATACACATACGTTAATTACTCAAATTATTAGATGAATACACATCTTAAGGTTAGCCACATAATAGTGAAGGTATTTTAGAAGGATTATATAGAAATATATGAAAAAGTTGTGGTGCTAGCTCTAAAAGTATTAGAGAATTTTCAGTCGAACAATAGTAATACATACGAAATTAGAACTTCAACCTACGAAGACGAGTCCATCAAAAAGAAAAGGCAAGAGCCTTATATAATATAATAATAATAATCCTCAAAACATATTATATATGTGAAACCTCAAAATGACTTGTAACCTGTTACGATTGCTTTATATTATTTAATTCTCTATAAATACACATGTATATATTGTATATATATTTCAATTATTAAATATTCATAAAATAAAATTGGGATAATCATACTTTACCATTGGAACTATTGGTATTTTTATACTTTACATGTCAAATGAACTTTTTGCTTCAAATGTCCATATATACCAACTTTCAAAATATTTACACATTATTTCTAGATCAGTTTTTCGTGAAATATTATTATAAAATATTACGTAACGCGTTATGGATGTAAAATCTCATAATATTTTATCAAAAATCAATTTAGAAGAACGTACAGATATTTTAAAGATTGATATGATCATTTGGGACGAAAAATATGAAACATAAAAAACTCATAGTTGTGGGTAAAGTGTAATATCACTAAGACAAGAATACTTTTGAAAGTTTATATACAACTGGATGCGTAGACATCCATAGAGTGTAGAGGTCAATCACATCATCTCATTGGAATCCTAACACGAACAGGTTGTGGAAAGAAAGAAGACAAAGGATAAGAATTGGGAGAGAGAGGGGGGAAAGGGCCAAGGGGGGTTGTACGTAAGGGTGCTGATAGAGACGTGTCAACGGTGGGTGGCGTGGTGTGGGCCCCATTCACCACCCTCGTTGGTCCCAATACCATAACACACACATTTATTCACACGCACCCCAACTCTGTGAACCTACATCTCCTACACTACACTACAGTGAATATATTAGTATATATTTTAGTATTGGAGTTATATATTTAATTTATTTAATATATTATTTTCTTGAAGAGAAAATCTTTTTTTCTTTTCTTTTCCTTTCCTTTTTTTTTTTTTGGGAATTTTCTGAAGCACGGCATTCGTTTTATGTCAAACAATGGATGGTCCAATTTTAGAGCTTTGAATAAAAGTTGAAAATATAAAATTTGAATTTTTAGAGATTTAATTGTTTATCGCTAAAAAAAAATTTAACATTGGTGAAAATCTACAAGTCGTCACTAATTCTATAGAAAGATAAGAAGGAATTATATCTTATAATAAGAAATAATTTTAACAAGCTTGATACATAGTGACAACAATATGTTGAAATGTCATTACTGAAAATTAATGACACATGTATAGTGACTATTCAGTGATAATGAAAATCTTATCACTAAATTATAATGGGAATTTTTATTGTTACTAAATTGTTATTTTATAGGTGTTACTAATTGTTTATTGTGACAATGTACAGTACTATATTTTGTCAAAAAAGAGCTATGTAGTGATAATATAAAAATTATTATTACCTAAAACGTATTACTAGTACCAGGATAAAAATTATTGTCACTTGAAACATTTTATTAGTGACAATATTTTTATTATCACATAATTTTTTATCACTCTTATTTTATTGTTTTTATAGTGTATGACATGGAGTTTTATTTGGAAGTAATAATAAAAAAATAAAAAACGATACAATAGGGATACATTAATAGCATTTACCTATTTAAATGAATTTGCTAAAAAAAAAAACCTATTTAAATGAATTTATTTTGCACCTCAAGAAATTAAAACAATTATTATGATTGAAAGCTGATATTGATACGAACCAGTAATGATGGAAAGTAATTTTTTATATCTTCATAACGACAATGATATGTAATTTTAATAAGGAGTTGTGAAAAATTCACCATAATATATATTTATAGTGGATGTTTTTCCCTCAGTTTAACTAGGCACCAGAAATGATGTTTTTCCCTTGTTAATTTGGGATCATTGGGTACCATTTCCATCAAATATGTTAATTTGGGATTACTAACTATTACTTCTACCACGGCTATTAGTTTTTTTTTTTTTTTGGCAAAATTCAATTATTCTTGTGTAGTGAAATATTGAATCATTTATTTTAGTTATGTACCTATAGTTTTCATTATTTAACATAAAATAGAAATTATGCGTTAGAAGTTTTTGAAAGCCCACAATTGTAAAAGAAAATTCTACTTTCCATTACTCCAGAAACTGTATATTAATTCGACCTGACACAAAATTTAATCAAAATTTCAAAAAATATATTAGAAATTATATAATAATAGATTTTCTTTTAGGGATATATAATAGTAGATTTATGGATGCCACAAATCATTACTTAAATATAGAATATAGAGAATAAAAAACAATTCAAATTTATTCTAGCATATCTGAATAGGGGAAATAATAGAGGAAATAATAATATATGGTTGTATGCATATAGAGACAAAGTTTATGCATGCATAGATACAAAGACACGGAGTGAGGGGGC
>JACFYI010001432.1:545775-629202 GCA_014898755.1 Handroanthus guayacan | reverse complement strand
ACGATCCAACATTACAAAATAATCTAGTATAAGTCACTAAAAATTGAGTGACAATATTGAAATTATTATTAATTATATACAAAAAGTTACAAAAATTCTTCTGGAGGATCCCTAAAAAATCAAATAGCGTTTATTGCCAAGTGTTAATTTGAATGCCTAAGGCTGGAATTATCAGCAACACGTCATGCATTTCCTAGAATATAAACATATATATGACTGGAATAATCGAAACCATAAGTATGATTAAGAGGGCTCATATTTTTATATATTCTAATTGGCTGCCTTTATCATTCTTGATCGAAAGTTTTTAATTCACTAACTAAGATAATAGACGATAAAAGGAAAATTTTGAGATTCAAATTAATTAATGTATATTTCACTAAAAAAAAATTAACATGAGTGACAAAAAAAGTGTGACAACCTAAAAATTGTCATTAATAATAGGTATTAAGTGACAATAACTTTTGTTTTGTTATTATATAGTTCATTAGTGACAACAAATAGTATTTTACATTGTCACTATAGACAATTAGTAACGCAACTATAATGACAATCTAGTGACAACAAAAACTGTCATTATAATTTAATGACAAAATTTTTATTGTCCCCAAATGATCACTGAAATGCATCACTAATTATTAATAGCGACAATATAAATATATTTTTGTCATTATTAAGTTTGTTAAAATCTCTTTTTGTTACAAAATTTAATTTTTTGTCATTATTTATATAGAATTAGTCACAATTTTCACATTGTTACTAAATTTTTTGTCACTTTTATTATATTTCTTTAGTTTCTTTTTTTTTGGGGGAGGGGCAGGGGGGGAAGGCGTACATAATTGTTTTAGATGACTTTAAATATTTTGTATAGTTATTTTATGTTCGAGAACTGCAAGGTAAAACATAAACAAATATTTTTCTTGTGAAAAAATTGTTGGCAAGTTGTAATAAATGCAGGCAATCAATGTTCTTTAAATTCTTTGAAGCCACCCTAAGCCTAATGGTGCTATAGGTGTAGCCTCGTGCAGTTTATCTGTAGCGTACAGTTATACGTTCTACTTGAGCGAACTTTTCAGAGAATGAGCTAGCAGTCAAATAATTGACATGTAGGTAAAATAAATTTTTACCGCCCTAGATTCTCTAGGGGTATTTATAACTTTTTCATCTTTTTGGTAAAAGATATAACTGTGCTATAAATTTGTTTATTTTATATACTTACTTTAATATCTTTTTAAATTATTTTAATATTTTGAATAATATTAGATTTCAAATCATCTTGAGGTATCATCTCCTTTTCATGCATTAAATAAAAATTTTCGAATAAAAGTATGCATTATATATATTGATTATTTTATATCTCTTAATGTTTCTAGTATGATATAGGACTAACTATCATCATAACCTTCAGTTCGATAAATTTGAGAGAGAAGACACGTGGTAATATAATTTTACGCATAACACTTATCTCGTCAGATATAAAATAACTTGATGAGAGTTAGAGGCCCATTTGCATCAATTTATCATTCAGTCAGTACGTAGTCAATAAATATTTTTGGTTTTGAAAAGATATCTCAAATTTTGATATATAAAAGAATATCTCAATGTAGGTCATCCATTTCTCTAATTTGGTATAACCTTAGATGTATTATCATAAGCCTCAATCCAAAGGTTTTGGTCGAAGTACATGTATAAAATCTCAACTACACATACGCATTAATATATTATAATAATGGCCAAATCCATTGGTCAAACATAAAGGCACAATCATGTCAAGATATCATTCATGTACTCAATCGGAATTTTTATCATGAAAGCATCTTAAAAAGGTGAGGGATTAAGACCTCAAGATATCAATTATCTGAAAAATCAACTCATTCAAAGCTTTAAATTCTAGCATGAGACAATATTAAATAATGTGAGGAGATACATATTAATTATCAATGCAACATTTTTGTACTTGAGCAACCATGCAGCTAGTGAGGTTCTCATCGAGGCAACTAATTAAAGTTAAAATCACTCTTTAATTTGGCCTGGGTTCGTCCATAACCGTCGAGAACTTTTAGAAGGGCTCATTCTAACTCAAGCGATGCCTTAGAAAATTAAAATATGTGTGATTGTATAAAATATATATGTATGCTTATATATGTAGTTCACAAAAGTATACAGATAATGCTCTAAAATCTTTGTTGCAACAAAGAAACTTGAGCAAAGCACGTGGGGGCATGCAGAAACAAAAATTGGAACATTATTTTAGGTGATGTGGGAGTTTGAGGAAAAACATTACTGTTTCTGGGAGTTTTCCAATGCATTAATGGAAAACCACCCATGCATTGGTAAAACACTACAATAATTATTAATAAAAACCCTTTTAAATTTTATACAAAATTTTCCTTTTTACACAGAAAATAGTGTCCAAAGAAGAACATCATAAAAACCTACGGGTATCGATGCTAGAGCACAATAAAATAAATTAACAAGGAAAAAAAAAAAAAAAAGAAGTGTAATCTCAAAGGCATACTGTCTGATCAGATTTTGTGTGTGTGTGTGTATATATATATATCATTTTTGATTTTTTTTTTCTTTGGTCAAAATGAAATTAAGAAGGAATAAATATAAATAGATGTTACAAAGATGCATGCCTGTCCTTGAGGGACATCGAGTCGGGTGTCCTATATTAGAGTAGTTATTAGTAATTACTAAGTAGGCATATATATGTTTCCAAGGTTGTCTAGGGTTTCTTCACTCATGTTATTATTATATTATTGTGTGAATGATTTATTAATGCAAAAGCTATCTCTTTGGTTTTCCCTTCCATGCACTGTATCTTTGTAGTGGAAAATTTTATTGTTAATTAAAATCGCGCAAGAGGATTCAAATTACTTACGTAATAAATTAAATAAATTATATATTTTATGTATGTTTTATAGGAAGTGATCAATCACAAGATAAATAAAATTTCTGGATTTACCTTGTGACTAAAAAAGTTTGTAAGCTTATAAACTTTTGAAAGATCTAATTATAATCTATGATAAAATATTCAATTTTTTTTATACGTTACGAAAATGTAATATAATATAAAAGCATATACGTCATTTAAAAGAAGTAAAGATCTTTTAACTCATTTTTAATACCATAACATGCCCCTTTAATTGTGAACATGTTAAATATAAAATATTATAATCAACATCCTGTAAACTCTAAAATATTATTTCATTCAAATATTTCAATAACTTATTTAAGAATAAGATCCATATTTTGTAAACTCAAGAAAAAAAAATATTTATCTTATAATATATTTTAGATAAGTTTAGAGCCCAAATACGCTACCTGATTAAGAATGTTAATCAATTTTAGTTTTTCTTCTTCTTCCTTTTTTTTTTTTTTGTATATATCCTAACTCATAATCATAATTCATAATTAGTAACTTGAAGGGTTAATTACATCTACCTCCTATCTTAAGCCATAACTCAAAATTCTAATATAAGGAGATGTCTATGTAATTTAATAGACCTATAAAGAAACAACTAGTAATTTTAAAATCAAGAAGGGGTGAGTTTGTAAATACCATATTTTAGAGGGAAGATAATTGTAATTAACCCTAACTTAAAATAATACTCAATTAAATCAAATTTCTTTAAAAGCTAGAAACCTTATAATCCTTCTTTCATTCTTCATTTTTGCAGTAAAATCCCTCAAACAATTGGGTTTTATATATATTTGTAAAAAAAAAAAAAAAGGGTTTTATATATGTACCCCAAAGTCTTGTAGCATGATTCTGTTATTAGTATGCAGCAGCAATTCCAAGAACTATTACAGAGCAAGAATTGATGTAAAAATTGACATCATTTCACTCAAGTAATTTCAACATTGAAAGAAAAAAAAATAAAAAAAAATAAAAAAATAAAAAAAATTCAACATTGAAAGAGACCACTTTTCATCATATTCTATAAAAGCCTATTGGCCAACGTCACCTCTACTCCCTAAAGCCACCACCTTTCTCCTTTATTCTTAAAAGTTTACTAAACCCCCTTACACCCCTACCACTTTTTGAATAGGGGTGAGGCATTGCTTAAAAATACAAAATAACAAAAATAAATAAATTATTTATTTATTCTATTATTTTTCACAAAGTATATTCCATCATAGATATTCAAATATTGACTAAAATTATCGAATGAAATTGCAAAATTAAATAAAAAACATCATAAAAGTGCCTATTATACATTCAAAATGTTATTGTCAATTTAATTTACATTTTTTTGGGAAAAACATAAAATCAATCAAACCATACATCGAGTTACCAATTTTTAGCCGATTCAAATTATTTGTAATTGGGGGTGGGGGATAGGGGTGAAGTTGAAATTTCTTAGCAAGTGGGTGGTAAAATTTACTATACCTTTCACAAGTTCAAAGATCAAAAGCCAATGGTCCAGCTATTTGAGGGCAAAATCTTATGTATTTTTGGCTGTCCATTTGACAAATTGCATTGAATCATATGTTTCTTTAAATGAACTATGATGTCCTCATCCGACTTGGCACGTGACCACAAGAAAATTGTGTCTTTTCTTTTCATTAATTATTTTATTTATTTTTAATTAAAATATAGTTCCAATGCTAGCCTGGATTAAATCAGGCCTGGAGAATGAGGCTGATAAGGTTGACCCTTTGGACCAAACTCCAAAGATTTTTGTTATACATTACTTTAATTGGTTGGAATTTGGGCACCACTCATGGCTACAACCACCTCTCCCAACAAACAATTCCTTAGTAATTCACAAGCCCAAAACCCTAGGTTATAATTAAATAAAATATTTAAATTAATTAATTCTTGATAGAGACACAAAAAGTAATTAATTAATTAGTGGCAACGTCTTGGAAGATGGATTTTTTTATCAAGGGTTTGTTGGCTTGGCGACCTAAAGATGACAAAAGCTTTGTCATGCAAAGTGAGATTGGAAAAGAACCATATGGTTTCAAACTCTATTATTATAATCACTCTTAATTAGATGCTTCTACCCTTAATTTATGGGAGTGCACAATTAGTCATTTATCTTGACTAATTATATGCCTTTGTTTTTCATACTTTGAAGATTTCATATTTAGAGTGTTGAATTATTTCTTTATTTGGTGAAAATCAATAGGTCTGGCTGGACCTATGAATAATGTGTTGATTTTAGAGCTTTTATTCTGTGTGTTTTGTACTTTATCCTTTTTTCACTTGCATGTAAAGGAAAAAAAATTTTAAGAATAATTTCAAGTGCAGATATAAATAATGTATTAATGCAAAAGATGGAATTTAGTCCAATATTTTCGAACTTGTTTATCAGTATGCTGAGCTGAATTCCATTTAGTTGTAACTTCACCCCGACCTCAACCGTAAAAATCATAATTCTAATGTCCAAAATTTATTAGGACTACTATTTCTTGATGTTAAATAGTATAATCCTAGTGCCCAAATGTTTTTATTAGCACTATTTGTTCTTGGATGTTAAAAATAAAATTACATTTCCAAAGTTAATATGTTTTTCTTCCAAAAATACCCTCTAACATAACTTATATATCTCTAATCCAAGGATCATGACTCATGGGTGAAGGGCTGTTATCGTCATTTTGCACCATTTGGGAGCTCAAATTATTAAGTACAAGTGTGTGAAAACTCATCCTAAATTGTAGGATTTCACCAAGAAAAATAAGCCAAACATCTCTATTGGTATTGGGGGAAGAATTGCACTTGCACACATTGGTTTCATAGCTCTTCAAACCCGATACCCCGAGTCATTCAAACCCTATGTCACATGCATATGGATTAAAAATATTAAGAGGATTGATTAGATAAATGATTAATGAGGGATTCATATCTAAAAAAACATTAATTATTATTAGGACACAATTATCGAATATTCGCACGCATTAGAGGAGAGGATTATTATACTAATGAATTCGTTTATGGCATGTGAGAAGGTCTTGGGATTGAGTCACTCTGCACGACCTCAAGGACAAATCTTATCTTACCAACCAAATTAAAATAATTAATTGATAATTAAGTTAAATCTTTGTTCAAATTGTCTCGAGGTATGACTATGACATAATCATTTTATTGGTTTTGCACATGGATTTTCGTTACCTAAGTATTTAATTTTTTTTCTTTTTTACTTACTTGAAAACATCATAACATCAAGAAGTTTTAAAATATTAACATCAATTTGTTTTCTGTATTTTGGATTTTAAGTTCTAGTTACAAGATGGTAACAAGATATTTTTCTGCATGATTTATTTTTATGTTGCATTTTATTTGTACGTGGTACTTAATTATTTAACAATTATGGATTTTGTCTAAAAGCAAAAAACATGTTTTTTATGAGTTGGGACAAGTTAAGTGAAGTCATCGGCCCAATTTCATTTAATAGTACCTCACAACTGAATTGAATATATGATTCCAAGATAGGAAGATTAGGAGATCGGGGGAATCGTTATGTTGAATTCAAAAAGTATGCCAAAGAGACCTTTGTGGCAAGATGAATGTCTTATATTCTTGAAAGTCATGAGATCGATTTTCATCAACATGTGGAGTTGTTGTTCTATCATATAATAGGCCATTGAAGACTATTTATACTGTATAGTACACTGTTGAGGATTTTTTTTAATTATATTGATTTTTTTTATTTTTTAAATATTGATGCACTCAGCATTATGTGAATCTTATAATCGCATCCCTTAAAAAAAAAAAAAAAAAACTGCAAATTTGAATTTTACAGAAATAGACTAAATTACTCTTTGTTTAGATGATAAGGGTGTTAAAATTGTGTGGGTAACCCAAAATGATTAGTAGGCCCATTACTAAAAGGGCTGGATTAATTAATGCTCTGGACCTTATTGGGCTTATCTTAGTGTTCTGTAGCCTGCCTGTCATCGATTTTATGATCCTGAACCAAATTCTTTTCTTATATTATTTTCTAATGAATTCTCAGTTTGTTAAACTAGTTTATAATAACAGGTTTTTGCTGATATTAAAGAGAGATTATGTAATAAAACGTATATGAGAAAACTCATCTTGCACCATTTTACATGACAAAAGGTTTTGCTAATAAAAAAAATACATAGGGTATAAAATTGAAATATATAATTTACTCATAAGTCAATTTCGTTAAAAATTATATTGTTATTCTATTTCTGAATGAGAATTTGGACACTTATGTGCCCTTTAGCATTTGGATAAGTTTTTAGGTCCTTGTTTATATTCAGGGTTAATGGAAGTTTGCCCTGTGCAAATCAACTTTGTTTTATGTTTACTTTGAAAGTTTGTAAATCTGAACTTAATCGATGGACTGCTAGGACTTCACAAGAGTATGGTCCTTGCTTAAGACAAGGACACGTTGGTTGCAGAGGATTAGCTTATTTATCTAACGCTTTGGTTATGGGCTTTTTTTTTTTTTTTTTCCTTCTTCTTTGGGGTTGGGGGGCTTTTGTGCTTTTGTCTTTATAACGGAGTTGGTACTTCTCATTTATCTTTTATTATTATTCTTTTAATTTTCTCATCAGATAATTCACTACAAAAAAATTTGTTATGAGTGACAAAAAAATGTGTAACAATATTAAAATTGTTGTTAATTATAGGTTTTAAGTGACAATGATTTCAATTGTGTCATTAATTATATGAGTTTGGTGACAATATTATAAGTATTGTCATTCTATAGCTCATTAGTGACAAAAAATGATTTTTCATATTATCATTATGGACAATTAATGACACATGTATAGTGACAATCTAACGACAATAAAAATCTTGTCACTATTAAATTTGTTAAAAATCTTTTTTGTGACAAAATGTAATTTTTTGTCACTATTTATATAGAATTAGTGATAATTTTTATATTACCACTCAATTTTTTGTCACTTTTGCTATATTCTTTTGTAGTGTAAATGGGTAGGGATCCGTTAAACACCCTCTCCCTACCACCACAAGCTAGTTTTTCGAGGGAGGGCAAGTTGGGCTTAACTCACGAATCCTGGTTTTATCTTGGTTCATGGGAGGTTGTTCAAACCGTTCAAAATGGGCTAGGAAGGAGCTTGGCAAATAAATGGAGCTTGACAAATAAATCAGATTTGGCCGATGACATTTCCCAAGAGGAAGCATGGGTAAAAAGTTTTATTGTATACCAATTTTTGCGGCAAGAAGACAGTTTTAAGGGTGTCCAAACAAAATGTTAGTTTTCACCCTTCTTTATATGGCATGAATTTTTGTTGATTATTATTATTATTACGTTTCTGATAAGCTTGGGCACAAAAGTTTCGATCCTTTGGGTTTTCTTGCTGTGCTTCAATACAAACCATGTAGACGGTGGAATGTTTTCCATTAAAAATTTATATGAAAAAAAGGATAGCCTATGCATGAGGGCGCTTAATAAATGCATCTGAGTTCATTTCCTACATTGTTTCAATTAAAAACAGGACATTTGATCATTTACATCATAAACCAACTTTCTGGCAAAATTTGAGGTAAACATGCAATATAAAATGAGTCACATAAACTTAGTTTCACTGTTAAGTGAATAATCCTACAGATCTATTCTAACCACTTTAACCATCGTTTAAATCATTTATAACCTAAACCCTCCTTATCCATCGCACTCAACGTAAACATAGCCCAAGTATTTTATTTATAAAGTTTATTTTAGTTAGTTCTTATATATTATTGAATCATATCACAATACATACTTGCATCAATGGTTTGAAATTGTTAAAATTTAACCTTAAACATACTCACACTAAGATCAATATAGTTCCTTATTTTCTCTTATATTTAGTCAGCTTGATTCGAACACAAACAATCGATTTAAATTAACTTTCAAAATAATTAAAATTACATACTTTTTGAAAAAACACATCTTTTGATGCTTTTCATCCCTTTATCTATCATATTAAACATTTTCCCAAAAAAAAAGAAAAGGAAAAAAATCCAATCACATTTTCATTTTGTCATGAAAACTCATAACTGTTTTTCAATCTTTTAAAAATGGTAGTAACTGAAAATGAAAGTGCAAATACAACCAAACGGCCCAAGCCCCAATGACTCTTATCAAATACTTAATTCCATTAATTGGATTTTTGATTCTTCAGCAGCCAATAAAGGGAAAGAATAAGAATACGCCAATCACGCACCATGGATTAAAATGTGGGATAAGAAACCCAATGGGCTAGGATTGACTGCAATCCTTCTGCTTTATAGGCATGACTAATCCTATTCTATCTAATCATCTGTCTCGATGTCCATGAAGTTACTAAAGTCAAAGCCTTCAGAATTATCAGCATTATCTACTCTGTTCTTCTACAGGCATGAATAGAATCTTTCTTTTCTGACAACTGATGGGATAAATATGAGTGACGTTAATTTTGCAAAATATAAGGAAATCGTGCGTTAATTCAATTTATGGATCTTTTTAAAATGAAAATTGAAAGAAAAAAATTGAATGTGTGGTCTAATTAATGTTATCGTAAAATTGCTCTAGAAATACTATATTTTGAAAAATTAATTGAGTTGTTTATATTTGTTAAGTGAGTGATGATTGATGAAGAAATGGGATGACAACGATCTAAGTAATGACACCAAATAATTAAACAAATGTGACAGAGATTTTTAATAAGATTATTTAATTTAAATGATGAATCTATCCATTAATATTATTTTACCAATTTACCTTTACTGAAATTAGATGACCCCTATTAAAATTAGATAATCCTTTGCCTTTTAGATGAGAATCATGATATCAAGATGTTTTATTCTTGGATAAAAGCATCTCATACTAAAGTGAGAATTTAGCAATGATAAGGTCTCTTGTGATTCTTAAAAACATTTATCTGATTGATAATTGTTGAAATTTTTTTTAGTGCTTAGAATTTTCTCTTATGCTTTAAGTTTTTCAAGAATTAATCAACAATAATTTATAATCTCATAAGCTGTCTTGGGGTCATTTATAAGGTAATATGAGTTATTCCTAACAAGAGTAGATGGATTATAATTCCAAACATTAATGCTTTTTGTTGGCTCATATTGAATTATTTGATAGCTTGAAATTCCAAGTACTCTTGATTTTAATATGCTTTTTAAAAATTTTAGCAAAAGTAAATGATATGCGTTATGCATAATCTATTGCAAATACTACTATACTATCCAACTTAATGACCAAATGTAATAATTATTTCTTTTAATACGAGGTTAACCCTAAAGTATAAATTTATGCCATTATTTCAAATTTGATGTTCAAAAAAACAAAAGCTAAATGTGAAGTGAATAGTATATACTATTTCAATAACTGAGAATTTTTGTTTTCGATATATTTTTCAATTGAAAATCTCTTTCTTTGAAAAGATACAATAAAAATATTAAATATTACATCAATAACAATTCAATATATTACGGAAAGTCCTCAATAATCTAGTATACAGTTAAAAAGTTTTAAATGGTCTACTTATATAATAGAAAAACAGTCCTATACGCTACTGTATTTTACAACCTCAAGCGTTATGAGATTTTCGTGCTGCAACTTGGACGAAGGGCTTTGTCGCCTTAAAAATTGCAGTGAGGAAATTAAACCATACAAGGACAACTTGTGTGTGTGGGGTGGGAATGAGAAAGAACAATCCAATCAATTAAACCTTCTGCTCCTCAACTGGGCCCAATAGCAAATAACAGGAAGAAGCTTTAAATGGGGGCAAAATACGGTTTGGTTTTCTCAACCAGTTTGGTCTTCAGGATAAATTCCTGTCCTGACTTGCTATGACATGTTTGCCCTAAAAAATTTCCAACATCATTTTAGAGAGAAATTTCATAGTCATTTATCCTTCTATCGTCCAAAGCAAAACTGATGAAAAATGTGAAGCCATTGAATTGGGTTGTCAGGGCAATGCATCACAATATGTTTTATAGAAAAAAAATTAGCTAAAATTATAAAAAGTTCAAATTTATTGTAAGAATAAGTTGATGAACTATCTATCAAAAAAAAAAAAAAAAGTTGATGAACTAGAATTGAAGTATTGGAAAAGATGAAAGACCAAACTTGTAATTATCTTAAATCTATGTATATCAAGAAAATTCATTCCCCATTTTATTAAGAATAACTTATAACATATCATTAGCGGCCACTTATATATGAATTTTTATTGAGTAATTTTAAAAAATTTACAACATAATTAGAAATTCAAAACACCTAAAAAGAGCTTCTAGCAATTCATAATGAGTTGCAAATACTGCATAAAAATAGCTCTTGCCCAACTCTCACAATTTCTTGATAATTTGAACTTTTATTACCAAACATTTTTAATTCTCCTAACAATTTTCTCTTTTAACTTTTTCTGCAACATTTTATTTCTTTAAAACAAAAACTTTTTTATAATTGTTAGCCAAAAAAAAAAAAAAGAAAAAAAAAGAGGTTCTTGCAGCATGAAAAGATGTCTGAGTATATATACTATTTATATATATACGTTCATTGATTTGTGCTAGTGTTGGTAGATGCTGCTCCTGTGGTATATCTACTCTGTTTCTTAGGAAGTTACTCTATTTGTTTTCAAGAGAAGGTAGTCAATTTATCTACTCTGAGATACAAATTACAAACAGAGGGGTAATCTAGGCTGATTGTGACCACACAGTTAGCCCTAGATTTTGACCTATCATATTGCTGCGGTGCAGCTGGCTCAGACATGAAAGCAAGACAGACAAGGTTTTGTGTCATGCATTCCTCCTCCTACCTTTAAAATTACTGATTGATTTTTTTTTTTTTTTTTTTTTTTTTTTTTTTTTTTTTTTTTTTGTTTTTGATTGAACAAATTTCTGATTGAATTATTTCTGGCCGTTGGATTAAAGAAAATGTTAACACTGTTTCACGGGGTGTATCCATCCAAGAGTATCTGCTGCATTGCGATATGATTTAGTATATGATCTAATGTGGGATAGCCACTTGGATGTACTTTTTAGTGACGTGGCATGCCATCCAAATTCAAAGAAATAAATAGTCGAAGGGCCCGCATGTTCTCACGACGAATATGACTTGATTCAAGCGTTAAATGTGCTCAAAACTTGTTGCATTTGTTTCATCCTTCATTTCATGTAACAAATATGTATTAGGTATTTAATTTCTTTATAAAAATACTTAATTACTGATTCAGTAAACTTAGTATGCGTTTTGTACAATGAAATAGAAAATAAAAGATTTTTTTAAAATAAAGAATATAAAACGCATTCTGAATAGCAAGGTGATGCGTTTGCATGTACATGAGCAAGTTGGTACTATAAGCATGAGTTCCTCATTCTTTTATCGTACGCATTTGAATTTTCTAAGTTTACACATCTTGTCAATCTATTTTCTCAATACCAATATTGATTTATACATCGAAGGGTCATTGCAATCGACTATATGACCCTCATGCCTCATGTGGCCAAAAATAGGTTCTAGCATGAGACCTATTCACATGGCTGAAGGAACCTCCCGGACCTTTGTCATGATTATTTAAGAAATCTTTTGTAGAGTTAAAAATATCGAACGTTCATTGCTGTCAACTATACGACCCTAATGCTTATCGTGCCTAAAAATAGGTCTACAACGAGGCCTATCCACGGAACCTTCTGGACCCTCGTCATGATTCTTTAGGAAACCTTTTGCTGGGCTAAAAGGAAAATCATTGAAAACCTATTTGCCATTGCCTCTCATTCTCAATGTTAAGGTAGCAAACTAGGAATGCATAATCACTAACCATTAACACATCCCAACCCCACTCCTTTTATTGTGACCTAGCTGCTATTTGCTGTCATGCAGCAATTGTAAATCTTTAGATTTCGTTTTGGATTTTGTATGTCTCTTCCTCATACTTCTCCCGTGAAGCTGTCTGCTGTCTCTATTTCTTGATAGTACCTTTCACTCATTTATTCTTCTTCTATGCACTTGCTCTATGCGTGTTTGTGTGTGTGTGTGTGTCTGTTTTTTATTTCTTTTTCTTCTTAACTTTTGCATGTGTGACTATTAATTGTGTGGTTCCCAGGACTTTTGACCGTTCAAATGATGAGATCATTACAATGGAGGGATAATTACCTTAATATTCCCCGAAGGTGGCTTCATTGCAGAAATACCTCCTCCAGTCAGAATAAAACATCAATAAAAAACCCATCAATTTTTTATAATATTATAATTAGACATTTGAAAATCTTATAATCATATTAGATCAACATAGAAGTCTAATTGTAATATTTTAGTCGACATGTCATATTTTCAAAAGGTTTAATAGTAATGTTACACATACGCTGCTAAATTTCTAGTCCGTGGAATTAATAATATAGGAATATTATTATGATTTCTAAAATCATATGGAGTGTTTCTACAATTAAACTAAATTTAGGGGACGTTTAACATTGTAATTTTTCCCCTCGAGAAGTTTTCTAGAATTCCTGGTGTCTAGTCTCCAATTTGCCAACCGTAAAATAAAATGTAAATAACCCCATGACCCTCTCGTTGAAAGAAAGGACGTCTTCATTTCTCTCAATGCTTGAAACATAGTCAATAATTTTATACAAAAAGTGAAGTCCACTGAACCCAATTTTTTTCTGTCGTTATTTTATTTTATTTTATTTCAATTTTCCACTTATTTTTAACGTTTCGGGAATAATTTTTGAGAAACTAGAACCAAGAGCATATATGGTTCAGGGCTAACTAGTTGCAGCAACGTAGACTGCTTTGCAGGTGTCATTTTATCCCTGCATGGCTGTCTGTATCCTTTGCTATTTCAACCTAGTCCACCCCTTGTCTTTAATTTAAATTCCTCAAATATTGGGTAAAATGACATTAATGCTGTCAAAGGTCGGATGTTTTCAAATTTGATGAAGTAAAAATCTGACACAAAAGTGCAAAAATGAGAAAGGCAGAAGACAAATGTACAACATTAACCCTTAAAATATGCCTTTTTTCATGGCACGATGTTCAAATACCATGTCCACGAATTTACGTAGTTATACGGAATTTGCCGAAGAGCCCCCACAAAATAATTTGAACAATTGTTGTTAAAACCCCTCAAGAATGTAACTTTTCCAAATGTATTTTGATCTTTGAGAGTCGTTTTAGGAAATTTATTTATTTTTTCGATAGTAAATAGAGATTATTTTGAGGAATAAAGTAATATTTTTTATATTGTTTCTGTATAGTTTAATAATGTAAATGCATGCTCATATTATCAGTACTACCAATTATTGGTATATGTATATTGACTATTTATTGACAATAAAAATCTTATCACTAAATTGTAGTGATAATTTGTGTTGCCATTAAATTGTCACTATATATATGTATATCACAACTTATCTATATATAGTGATAATTTAAAATACTATTTTTGTGTCACTATTGAACTATATGTAAAAAATATATGAAAATTATTGTCATTTAAAACATATTAGTAGGGGCAAAATAAAATTTATTCCACTTAATACATATTAATAGTGATAGTTTTTATATTGTTAAACAACTTTTTGTCACTAATGTTATACTTTTTTTGCAGTGTCTACTATCTACAATGAAACATACATATATACCATCTATGCTCTGATTATTAAATGCACCTCATGTATAAAGTTTGCACACGATTATATTATGATATAAGTGGTTGGAGAATATGATAGTAAATTTTCTAAAAAATATGCATTAAAGGAGATGAGTATTTCCAGAAACGTGATCAAATTAATATCCCCTCTCATCAAAACAACATATATTTCATATTTTGTTTCCCAAGAACAAAATCCATATGGAAACAAATCCAAAACAACCATTATTTCTTGAAAACAACATTACAAACATACCCAAATTTTCATAATCTTCAAATTTCATTTAAAATTAAATGAATTATAGAAATTAAGTAAGTGCATAATTGAAAAATGGAGTGAAAGTGAAATGAAAAAAGTAGGAGAGTACGTAAGAGTTGCTTTTGCCCTGGAAGCTGGGACATGCCCATAATTTGGTTTTTGAAAAAAGGTAAAATTTTTGTTTTTAAAGTGTTGGTGGATTAACTCATCATTACCACATTATCGAAAAGAGTCCCTATCTGCTGCTGCCTTTTTTCCTTCTCTTTCCCTACCAAAAACACTTTTATATATTTCTCATTTAAAGCCTCAAACAAAATCATTCACATTTGAAAATCTGTCTCCAAAGGAAATCAATATCCTTCATGCATTTCTGCATGCAGAAACCCGCACGTATGAAGAAGGAACCACCCATCATTACTATTAATAATAACTTCGTCAAACTAAATAATTCATTCCTAATTTGTTCTGTATATATACATGGTGGAGAAAAAGTTTTAATTTTCTTTTTTCTTTTAATTGGTGGACGAAAAGGATATATGGAGATGATGACAGAGGTATAATATGATATATATATATATATATATATAAATTAAGGTTTTTGAAAAATTTTGACATATGATGATACAGATCAAACACTACCAGGGAAAAAAAAAAGAAAAAAGAAAGAAAGAATATTAATAACAACGTATTGGCAGACCTATGAAGAATATGTGTCACTTGACATCACGGGGTTTTGGCAAATTTTTAAATATGTATATATGAAAAATTTGCAAAATTAAAAATATTAAGAAAAATTTGAACTGCTTAAAATCAGACTCACAATTACCAGATTACAAAGATCTGAGGTCATTTTCTGAATTGTTAAATTTTCACTAAGTATATAAAGAGAGTATTGAAACCAAAAGATAAAATAGAACCTTACTAATCTCTCAAAGTCACTCTATCTTGCCCTAGCTAGGGGATGCTTATAAGAGCTTTTCCTTTTCGGATAAGTAAAAGTTGTGAAAAAAATTATACGGAAAGGTTTAGTGAAAATTGAGAATGTTTGGAAACAGAAGTTAAAATAGCACCAAGAAGCTACGTTGTGTGAGAGTTGCTTTTAGCTTGTAAATTTTTCTGCTTAATTTTAGAAAATCAGAAGCAAAAGCAGCGCTACCAAATATTATAAAGTAATGCTTTTTATAAGCGGACGGGATCTCCTATTCCAAATGGTGTTTTATCTCCTATTACATGCCTTTAAATACATGCTACGTGTATTAAATATTTGCTTATAAAAATATTTGGTAATAAATGCAATACACGTGACATACATTTAAAGGCATGAAATAAGAGATGAAACACAATTTGGAATAGGAGATCTCGTCCGTTTTATAAGCTAATGCAAGCACCCCCTCCCCACCAACCTTTTTCTTTGGGATCTCAGCACTAGGCTTGCCACTCACTCAACTCGTAAGTTTAATTTATATTTTTTATTTGTTTTGTGCTGATTGAAACTTGAAATTTTAAAGTTTTGATTGTTATATTCAAGGTTGATTTGTGAATATCTTATCAAATTGAAAGTGATGTTGTTGGAAATCAAGATTTTTTTTCGTCTAAAGTTGAATTATGAAATTAAGACTTGAAACACTACAATTATTTAACTTAGCTCTGTTAACTTCAATTAGAAAAAATTCTTATTTGAACTTTAAAGTTCTGCTGATGATCAGTTCTCATAGAACACTCATTGAGAAGCGAAAAAAGATTTTTTTCATAAAACTCATATGTAAGATTTTCTTTATATTGAATTTCATGTAATTTAATATATTGGTGATAAGTGACGAAAAAAATATTTTGCCACTATAATGGTTTTAACGAACTTAAATAATGACTACAATTATATTAACATTGATCAGTGACATATTTATAATATATAATCACGTAGTGATAGTGAAAATTTTATCACAAATTTTCGTTATAATTTTGTTAAATCACTGTACACATATTTTGAATTATCTATGGTAACAATCTAAACCACTAATTTTTGTTAATATTATGTTATATTATAATAAAATAAAAATTATTTTCACTTAAAATATATTACTAATGACAAGATCAAGGGACGATCGCTTAATAGATGTAATTAACTTTTTTTGTCCCTTTTTTGCAATGAAACGCTTTCCACATAAAATATAATATTTTTATAATATTTTTAGAAACAAAAATTAATATAATCAACACTACAAAAAAATTATGGGCATCTGTTATAGGAAAAGTACTGCTATGAAATTAATTTCGTAGCTAGGCTATAGATTAGCTACCAGCTATCTGTAGCAAATATTAATTTTTACTATTAGCTATGGTTAATTTCATAGCTAAACTTAGCTACAAGAGTATCAGCTACGGTTAATTTGTAGTCGAATTCGTAGTGGATAATCTTGTAGCTAATTTTAACTACAAAATTGACCGTAATTAATAGTAAAAGTAAGAATCTACTACAGATAATTTGTAGCAAATTTGTAGCCATAGCTACAAAATTAATTTTCTAGTAAGTTTTTAGTAATGGATGCCTAGTTTTTTAATAGTGTAAATAGTTGCCTGCCTGTTGCATCGGATTCTTATTTCTCACAAAAACAACCCTAATTTTTCCTTTCTTTTTTCTTACACCACCCCCGCTCCAAAAAAAAGAAAAAATTAAAAGAAAAAGTGTCTTCTCGTCTGAAAAAGAGCACTTTTGAAGAATTAGTCAGGTGAACGCGCTTTGCTCTTAGAACTTAGTTAATTCAGACTGAAAATTATATTGGAATCCCTCCACGATTTCCTTAATTAAGGTTAGTACTATGCTATCATGTAAAGGGCTGATTAGTCATTAATCTTTTGGCCAACCCATAAATTATAAATAAGAGATATTAAGATTTACGATGGCAAAAAAAAAGTAAAGGGATAATATATTTAAATATGATCTGGGAAAAGCATTGCGGTTTTGGAGGGACCCGATGATCATGATTTCTTTCGGGAATATAAGGAGCAAAAGAACACCACTCCCTCCCTTTGTCTCTAAGTTAGGTGTTGACTAATACATCATGCATGCATTCTCACTTTAGAGAGAGATATCTCTTCAAAAATGAAAGACAAAGCAAAAAAGGGGGAGGAAAAACAAAAAAAGGAGAATTGTTTCTTTGTATATATTTTATTTCTCATATTTTTTACATGATATAGATATATATAAGATTACAACCATTTGATCGTAATGTAAAATTTTACATTTTGTCGTTATCCTTTGATAAAGTGGGATCATTTATCCCTTTTTATGAGGGAAGTGCAGGTAGAAATGGAGCCATATGGGAGATTGAAGGCAATCGCCCCTTTAAAATTTTGAAATTTCTATTTTTATATGTAAGTTTAGATAAAATTATAATTTTGCTATTCTTAAAATTACAAAAATTGCCCCCTCTCCCACCTCAAAATTTGATAAATCCAATCCCCCCTTCTAATCAAGGTTCCTGGCTTCGTCCTTAAATACAGGTTCAAACATCACTGATAGTGTCTGGGTATTTTTCTGCGGAATGATAGTATCTATCTATCAAATAATAGTTTAAAAAATCTAATTTTGTTCATATATTTTATCTTTAAAATATCTTCATCGTAACACTAAAACAATAAATTATTGAATCATAAGCATGAAAGTAATAACACAACATATTTATATTATTGACCAAAGGGAAAAGAAAAGGTTTGTATTTTTCCCACATTTGCGGAAACAAATCCTAACCATATACAAAAATTGCTTATTGATATTAAAATATTACTATGGTATATAATTTGCACATCATCAAACATAATGTTACTACTTATGTAATACTATTACAATATTTAATTTTCATGTTAATTAGAAGTATGAACTAATCCATATACATGTTACTTAATTTCAAAATTGTAATAGTTCACAATATGAATTCGAGACTTACACGCGAATATATGTAAATCATTCCACAATAACAACACTTTTCTTAGAATATTATAAAAGAATAATATTATATATACATCATACATCTCTGTCATTATAATATACGATCAAATTTTCATCTTACTTTATGTATTAACTTAGTACACGAAAATTTCAGCATAGCCAATTTTTATCCTAATTAGGACATTATTTACCACTGTTATCAAAGATGATAATGATAATAATAATAATCTTCTGATTACAAATTAATATAATATATATATATATTTTTTGTTGGGGCGGGTGGGGGGGTGCGGGGCGGCTGGCCTGTGGTACAGAAAAGCTGCAGTCGATGAAGTGACTGGATATAAATGGGCAGATCCACAGGTTCTGTCTCTGAAATCTGTCCAAGTAAATTTAAAGCGATCTTGTTTGGGTTCTATTGCATCTGCCCTTTTTTTTATCCCATTGGCCCCTTAAATCCCTACCACTTTCACGACGGCAGGAGAGATTTCCTCCCTCTGATAAATTTTAAAAAATAAATAAATCTCAGGCCCGTATTTCAATTTGGCCCCTTCAGATACTTACCTTCAATTATTTTATTTAATAATTAATTTATTATTAATTATAATAATAATTTGCCAGTGAAATATATATATATATTATTAATTACCAGACAGGCAGGTGCGACAAAAGTAATAAAGTATACATCTTAATAATTAAATTAAAATATTCAAAATACTAATAACATAAATTACATGTCCTACGTACTCCTATCCGTTCAAAATAAATTCCAAGTTAATTTAAGAAATAGTAAAAAACATTGTACTTTTAACAGTATCCAAGTTAATTTAAAGAAAGAGTTAAAACATTGTACTATTACTCTAATTCCCGTACAAAACTAATAAATATAAGTCTACTGAACAAAATACAACTCGGACCTTAAGAAAGGATCCATTGCAAGCAACCAATGTCTTAATTACCGACAGAAAGAATCCGTCATAAATTTAAAGAAATTCCTCACTAATGCCATTTTACTTTAATTTATTTTCGACATAAATTTATTAATATATATTTTGTCGTTGATTAATAATGTACGTATCACAAATTGGAGAACTATTATAAAAGTTTATCAAAGTATTCATCATGCATTTATATTTTTCCATTTCTGAAAATTTTATAATAATTTATTATAAATTCATCACAAATATTATCTCTTTATAATTTAACCATATCAGTCATTGTTTAGGTGTTTTTATTATTACAAAGTCAAAAATGTTGGCTTCAAAATAATATTTTCACATTTGTCTTTTTATGGAGTGAGGGACTCAGACACTCATTATAAGTGGGGGGATTATCTCCAAAGTTGGAACTGGGATTTGTGCTCTGTTTGTTGTTAAGACATCCTGGGTTTAAGAAAGAGGTTTAAGATCAGCTTCGGCAATTTTGGACGGAAAAAAAGAAAATCAGAAAAAAAGTCTTTTGTTCTTTCTTACAACCTCATAGATATATGAATACACACACATATATATATGTTCACAGATCCCTATGGAAGCCAGTCAAGATTGCTACCCATTTCCCAGCATACAATACTTGCTAACTTTCATTCCTTTTGTTTAGTTTAAAGTTTATATATATATATATATATATTCCCTCTGTGTTTTTGAGAGAGAAAGAGAGATTTTTTTGGGTGGTATTTTTGTTTGTTTGGGTGGAGTTTTTGTTGTTATAGCTGGTGGGATTGTGTTCTGGTATTTCTTGTTGATAGTTGAAATGATTATTCTATTTTCTTTCCAGTGATTAACTAAAAAGAAAAATACACGCAGTTGTGTGTGTTTGTGGTGTGATTAAGAAAACTAAAGAAGATGATGCCCATGAAGGATGATAACTGGTTAGGATTTTCTCTAACACCCCACATGAAAATGGACTCCAAAACTGCTTCAAATAATCTCCAGCAGCTTATCCATAAGCCAGAAGCTCCTCCAGCTTCAGAAAGCTTCTTTTTTGATGAAAATGGCGACTTTCACTCTCCTTTATCAGTAATGCCTCTCAAATCAGACGGTTCTCTTTGCATCATGGAAGCCCTCTCTAGATCTCATTCACAAGGTTACATATCTTCATTTTCTTAACTTTTTTTTCTTTTTTAATTTTTTTTGAACTTTTACTTTGGGTTTTTAACTCTTTTATTATGTACTTCAGGTTTCTACAATGGCATTGGTATATACCAAACAACGCAAGAAAATCAACCTAGTATTAAGCTAACTCAGTGTATGAGCTGTAATAATCAGACTCCTCCAATGTCCGAGGGTGATTTTCCATGCTTAAAAACATGGATTGATAATGAAAAAACACTTGAACAGCAGTCTTTGAGCTTATCTATGAGCCCTGTTTCTCAATCAAGCTGTGTAACTTTATCCAGACAAATTTCTCCCACTGAAGTTACTGATGTTGTAGCTATGGAAACTAAGAAAAGAGGGTGTCAAAAGATGGGTCAAAAGCAAACTGTTCATAGGAAATCCATTGACACATTTGGCCAAAGAACATCTCAGTATAGAGGTGTCACAAGGTCAGTTTATATAAAGTTATAAATCTTGATTTCCTTTGTGGTTTTTTGCTTTAAATTAGACAGATATGTTTGGACATCATTTGATTTTAGTTTATTTATTCCATTATGTGTGTCTTGTTCATAGACATAGGTGGACGGGTAGATATGAAGCTCACTTATGGGATAATAGTTGCAAGAAGGAAGGACAAACTAGAAAAGGAAGACAAGGTTGGAAAATAAATACAATCCCTTTTTAACAATTTTTATTTATTTTTTATTTTTTAAGTGAGTTCAAACTTTTTGTCTAACTCTTGGTTTGAATTTTCGGTGTTGATGTTTCTTGTTTTTGTCCTGGTCGGCTCTTCCAAATTCAACTTAAATCACATGATCTTCAGTTTATCTTGGTAAGAATTTGCTTCTATATAACAAGGATTAAAATAAGTTACTTCCTTTATGTGGGAAAGAATTACAATTTACCATTGGTAATTAATGTTTTCAGGAGGATATGATATGGAAGAAAAAGCTGCTAGAGCTTATGACCTTGCTGCACTTAAATATTGGGGCACTTCATCCCATATAAACTTTCCGGTATATATTATTTTTTTTATCTGTTCTTTGTAATAAATTCTTGGGATTTTTCTGTAATATTTTATGTCTTTACAGTTGGAAAACTACCAGCAAGAACTTGAGGAAATGAAGAACATGAGCCGACAAGAATATGTTGCTCATTTGAGAAGGTGAACTTACTTTTCACATGAAAAAAAAAAAAAAAAAAAGAAGACCGTTTGTGTTGTAGCTTATAATAAGTTGCTCTTTTAACTTCAGGAAAAGCAGTGGATTTTCAAGAGGTGCTTCGATGTACAGAGGAGTAACAAGGTTAATTTTGATATTTAACTTTAATTTCAGACAATATTGAAGATTATGCTATTAAAACTTATGGTTGTTTTTGGTTTTCAGGCATCATCAGCATGGAAGATGGCAAGCTAGAATCGGTCGCGTTGCTGGGAATAAGGATCTCTACCTTGGAACTTTCAGTAAGTTGTCTTTAGATTTGTTTTGTCTTGAGAGTTTTACAGTTTCTCTATATGGATTTTATGTTGTCTACAAATAATGTCTGTCTGAATTATAGCTTCCGTTCATAAGATTTTGGTTGGTGATGCTTTGTGAAGATGATAATAAAGCAATTTAGATTGAAATTAGCTGATAGCCTGATCTTAGTGTAACCGCACTTGTATGGAAAACCATGGGTGAATTCTTGATTCTTGTCTGAATAGGCTTATCCAAGTTAACGTTTTCGTGTCTAATTTCAGGCACACAAGAGGAAGCAGCTGAAGCTTATGATGTAGCTGCAATCAAGTTCAGGGGTGTGAATGCTGTCACAAACTTTGACATATCTCGATACGATGTGGAGAAAATCATGGCGAGCAATACTCTCCCAACGGGAGAGGTAGCAAGGCGAAACAAGGATAGAGACCCTGGCGCAGAAATGGCTATGAAACACAACATTACAACACAGATAGACGAGTTGAATGTTGAAGTGGAGAAGAACGTCATGAACGCTCCTCATTGGAAAACTGCGCTCCATTATCCACACACTCAAAATCAAGAAACCGTAACCATAGAACCACTTCATGTGAAAACGATGAATCCAGGGAGTTTCCACGACCTAATCAACCAAATGGGCATGGATGAATCCACCAATCCCATTCCACAACACTTTTCAAATCCATCGTCTTTGGTTACGAGTTTGAGCAGCTCTAGAGAAGCTAGCCCGGATAAAAATGGTGCCCCACTCCTCTTCGCTAAACTGAATTCCTGGTTTCCAACCCCCTTACCTGTTTTTGCTTCTTGGAACGATGTCTAAATCCACGTAAATTTTTGCATGGGCTAGAGAAATATGGAAAAATGTAGGACCTTTATCAGCTTTATCTCTATGTAACAAAGTCTTTTGGAGCTTTTCCAAGCTCCGAAAACCTTTTTTTGGCACTATGTTGGTATCAAGATTTTTGCAAAAATGGAGGGAATGGTGGTATGGAGGGGCCTCTAATGATTAAATTCTTGCATATAATTGAATCTCCTTTTTCATCTTTTTTCCATTAGTTCCTTTCAAGTACAAAAAAAACCAGCTAATGTTTCCCAATAATGCAAAAGGCTATTGGTTTGACCACAAGATCAAGATTTTTTACCCTCTAAATCTAAATTGTGCAATCATGAGAATTCTCTTTTTTCTCCTTTGAGCTTTCCTCAAAGGTAACAAACATTCCCTCCCATAATTCAAAAGGGAAGTGGGAAAGAGATTCTTATTTCAGGGTATTTGGTGGGCATGCTTTTGGATTTGTGGGGCATGAGTAGTTAGGCTTTGTCTTCTATCTTATGTTAAAATTTTGGCCCAACTTTTATTTCCCTCCATTTGCTGCTATATTGGACTAAAAAGCAAGTTTATGTCCTGATATGACACTTTCACTAAATAATCATTTTACCATATTGTGCGGAAAACACACACTTACATGTGTGTGTATGTGTCCTTATGTTCACATGTGAGATCAACATATTAATTTTTTTCTTTAGATGTGATTATTAAGGTTTTTGTTGTTGTGGAAGGTTTGAATTTAATTTATGATAAATTGTTATGAAATAGCATCACAAAATTGAAAATATAGAGATAAATGGTACGAGATATTTATGTAGTTAGCTAGACGTTGTTGTGTTACTGAAAGAGGTAAAAACTTGCGGATTACCAACTGTCTTGTTAGTCTTTGATGACTTGAACTGTGTTGCAAATAATTAAGAAAAATTTTCCATTTACAGGAGCGATAAAGATTATTGTGTTAGTAGAACTAGGAAGCTTGTGAGTTTTATTCTATAATATAAGAAAAATATGATTTGACCTCCTGAGGATTAAGGATACTAATCAAATTCAAAAAAAAAAAATTGCTACAGTGATATCACAATATATATATATATATATAATATTAGTGATAAAAAATCAAGTGACAACATAAAAAGATTTACTAGCTTAAAAATTATATTCTGATACAATAACAATATTAACAAATTTATTATTGACAAATACTATGTTAAATTTGTCACTAATGGCAATTTATAATACCTATGTAATGATAACATAGTGACAATTTCTGTTATCCCTAAATTTTCACTTTACACGTGTCATTAATTATCTATAATGAATATTTAAAACACTAATTTTTGCCACTATCAATCTATATTGGAATGGAACAAACATATTACTACTGATACAATGGAATCAATTATAGCTTAATACATATTGTTATTGGCAATTTTCTCACTGTAACACAATTTTTATCTCTTGTTATACTTTTAATATAGCACCATTCCGACAATAAAGATGTATTGTGTTTCAAAAGTTAAGCTAAAGTTTCATGTGATTTGACTGATAACAAAAGCTTGGAATCATGGGCCCAACTTCTTGAGGCCATGTCGTTATTATTGAAATGGCTACAAGCTTCTGTTACCAGTCAAATGGCTGATAACAAAAGCTTGGAGTCGTGGGGCCAACTTCTTGAGGCTGCATCATTATCATTGAAATGGCTACAAGCTTCTGTTATCAGTCAAATGACTCAAATCATATGAAAATTTAGCTTAACTTTTAAGACACAACACAACAGAAGTATTTTAAAAAAACGAGCTTATTGCAACAGTCCCACAAAAATATTAACCAAACTAATTAAATTGTTGCTATTCCTAAAGGGACAAATTATAAATTTCTACAAAAAGAATATTTAACCCCATTATGGAAAATAATGGACCATAACTATTTAACTACTGCCATAGTGGTACATCACTTTGAGTTAACAAGATTTGTAACTCTTGCATTATGAGGGAGACAAAGAGCAAATGATGCCAGAAAAGCTGGAGGGATAATTGGACCCAGTTAAATAATAACAAAGCTTATATATATATATATATATTAGAGGACTGACTGTATATATTTGTGTCATTATTAGTGAGAAGTCTTGATTAACAGGAAAAAGGCAATACAGCCATTTTTGGTTGTAAGTGCAAGATCCATTAATATTTCTGCATAATTAGCTAAGTGATTGACGTAGAGTTGGTATGGTACCAAATTAATATGGACCCATTAAAAGGAAAGTGGTCACCTTTCTTGATATTCAACTGATCTTGTAATCATGATGTTATTTGTTCTATTCTTATCAGTTAAGCTCATTATTAGCTGGCCATAATGCACATGAAAATCTTATTTTTTTCAATAGGGCCTAAGATGAGTACAACTATAATAATTATTGTGATGGTACCTAGTAATCTCTCGTACTGAAACAGATAGACAGCTGATATACTAAGAATGTCTTCGAACCTTGTTGCTATGCTTATTCATAATAATAATAATAATAAAACTTCCAATTAAGTTTGTGCTAATAAAACAATACTTCGATTGGATCGAGTCTATATATTTGATGCTAGGCATGAGTTATATTGGAAAGGGTGCATATAAATCTAACCAAAAAATGAAGAACTTTTACACTTCACTCACCATTTTTTTTTTTCACTCAATCGACTATGTGAACTTTTAGAAAAGTTTCACTTTACCATATTAATTTATTTTTAGTGGAATATTCTATCCTGATTAGAACGGCGATTACAACTTAAATGATATTTTGATCTTTAAATGGATGGAATATATCCTTTAAGTTGTAATCGGTGTTCGAAGTGGGATGAAATATTTGCAAATATTTCACTAGATATGAGTTTATACAGTAAAGTGTAACTTTTCTAAAAGTTTGGATAGACATTTGAGTCGAAAAAAAAGTTTGGTGAGTAAAATGTAAAAATCCTCATAGTTCAGATGATAAAGTGTATTTATCCCCAAAAAATATATTAGAATATATTGAAAGCCTAATTTTTTTTTTAATGAATATATTGAAAACCTAATTTGAAAGTTGAATTGAAAATTTACATTTTTAGAGTTTTTTGGGGGTATGAACCAATTAAAATCCTCTATTTCAAAATGTACCTTGTGGCATAGTCAAATATTTTTGTAATTATGGCTATGTATAGTAGACTTGTTATATATATGCATATATGTATCATGTAAAGGGTATAGGAGATTAGACCCATATTAAAATAATCTCTCCCAAAAAAAAAAATTAAAATAAAGGTGTTCCATTTATCCCAATACATGTTTTCCCTCTATTTCATTATAGGGATACATTTTAAGTGTATTATCTATATATATTCCAAGTTTAATGCGTTATTTGGTAACAGATCATGTTTTTTTTGAAATGGTTTAGTCTAAGCGCGTTGGTATAAATTTATGAGTTTTTTTTTTTCTTAATAAAATAATAAATAAACGACAAAGTCCATTCTTAATTATTAAAAAATTCTATTTTCTCTGTGAAGGGAGAAATTCTTCATTGCAAACAAAAAAAAGTCGAAAATTTGTCTAACTTGGATGGGACATTTATCAAAGAAGTAGAATTTAAAACAAAATAAAAAAGAAAAAAGTCATGTACTATGGTTTCATGCATGTTACATAGCCTTTTTGAGCGCTAAAGGTCAAAAAGAGTACAACTCACATGAAATATTGGAAAGCACCAATGAAATACAATTAAGATACTTCGACAATTATTTGTAAAAGTTTAAAAATGAGAAACGCGTGATTAGAAGAAATTCTTCAAACTTTAATCTAAGTCAGTATTAATGATTACAAATATGTTTTGACAGTTGGATTTATTGAAAATTAAAGTTTGTGTAAGACAGTTTTTGTAAATAATATTTATTATGCACGAGCGGTGCATAGTATTTTACAATAATAAGAAGCTTTAACCAAGAAAAATTTAGTTGAGTGATGAGATATGATGAAATTGTTAAAAGTAATTATCATTTACAATGATTGTAAATATGTTCGCAGCATAATATTATTAAAATATTCTTGATAAACAGTAGATCCCATTTTAATTTACAAAATTTGCATCCCAAATTTTGGGTCTCGATTTAACATTGTGAATCATATCAATCACTTATTGTATGATTTGAATGAATTTCTTAGATAAAATTATGTATGCCCACGATCTCGTGTATTTTATAGTAGTTTAGAACATTTTATTTTTTAAGTATACATTCATGAGTTAATTAGTACGTTATATACTTTCCACTCTATCTCAGTTTATTTTATCTTTTTCTGACCATTGTAGTAAGTTTGAGCTTCCTATATTCTAATTCAAGTTTACGTTAGTTAACATGATCTAATGGTATGAAGTGTTATCATTTGGAGAGTAGTGTTCAAATGATGCAATTGCACCATTGCTACTATTCTTCATATGTAGTATTTTTCATACTCTAGGTGCATGTAAATACAAAATATCTTTTAATATATATATATATATATATAATTTTTTTTTTGTTTTTTTCCCCTCTCATCCATCACTTTTGCTTGGTTGAAATCTAATAGGACATGATATCCAAAATCGAAATATGGACAAAAAAAGATTATTATCTTTGCCCCATGAAAGTGATGGATCTACTATAAGGTTCCAAATTTCAAATATTAGGTGAAAGCATTATAACGTATGTTCCCTCATAGGGGAACTTGTTTCATACCATGAAACTAACCCTTGTATTAATTTCCAAAACTAATGGTCCCTCCTTTTTTTCTATTTTTATTTTTCAATTTCATTTGGACCTGGAACAGTCAGATTGTTTTGTCCTACGGTGACAATAGTTTCTGACTATATATTAAGCCAAACAATGTGACAAATTAAGTTCATATGTTTTTTTCACAGTTGTGATGTTCATCTTGGAATTTGACTATTATATTTCCTTCATCAGGATTGATATGACCCAAAAATTTAAATATTTAACTAAAAGGAAGGATTTATTTGACATTTTAAAGCATATATTTAAAACTTTATCATCAGGAAATATTTTTTTTTATCTTTTCTGCATGGAAAAGATTTCTTACCCAAACTACTGTACTAGTAATTGTTTGAATGCCCCCCAATCAGTGCAATGAGATGTGTCTATTCATCTATTTCCACAGGATTAAGTTGAAAAATCGGTACGTATATACAATAATAAACTATTTTGATTGGAAACATTCCTCTAATGAATTTCTCAACAACTTCTATAATAAATGGAACAAACAGAATTATGGCGAATCAAATACTACAAAGCCCTAGTATTTACTATCGGTCAGAATTGATCAATGATTCGAAGACTTGGTAGAAATATATAAAGTGGAATAAAAACTATTTAAATATGAAATTTTTAAGATTTATTAAAGGGATAATTACCTCTACACCCCTAGGTTTGACATAATTATCAAAATATTTTTTAAGGATGGGTACCATTACACTCATTAGCACTAGTTCAGCGAGATGCATAATTACAACATACACCCTTGTACTTGGGATCTATTTGTAATATTTCATAATTTTTAGAGAAGGTAGTTATAATTATTTATCAATTGAGCTAAGAGTAGTTAGTGTAATAGTAATTATCATAACCCCAAAGAGTATTGATGTAATTATTCCTTTATTAATATACCATTTCTAGTTTCTATGGATAAGTTCTTAAGCCCAAATAGATTTGTGTTAATGAGATCTTATTCTAGTAGCTAGGTAAGGTTTTATGACTTTGGAGATTATGACTGTGTGGGCTATTTTTTATCGTACAGTAATTTTGAAGATCCTTTTACTGTATAGTAGCTGGCTATTGAGCATTATTTATTGAGTGTTACTGATGCATCACTAATGCATTGATTGAAATTTCTTATTTGGCATTAAATTATATGATATTAGTCATTACATGACAAAATAATTTTTTTTTAAATTCCATATGGATATTGACTTGCTAAATCTGTTGCAATGGATCTTGGACTAGGGAGTCAAAAAACCCAGCCCACAAGGCTTTCAAGGATTGGGTTGTACGCAATTGGCTTCTGACCCAATTACGGTTGGGTACATGGCTTGTCTCTTCAACCCAATATGGATGAGGCGCATGTCACAGCCCATTGCTTTTTATTTCCGAAGTCCAACTTTTACAAATGCTTGGAGCTGTTATCAGTGCATATTTTTTTTCCGAATTCGATCCGAATTTTAATATTTTTAACCAATTGAGGTTGTTATTTTGATATTTTTTTAATGAGTTGATAAAATTAACTCTATTTTAAAATATAATTACAAGGTAATTTTTAAGAATAATTTTAAATAATTTTTTTACTTACACTTTTAATGTGTATTTTCTCTTTTATTTTTTGTCCAATTATGTTCTTTTTTCTTTCAAACTTTATTCTCTTCAAATTTATTTTTCAGTTGCATTATTCTATATAATTGATAAGTAAAAATATTTAAAAAATCAACAAAAATTGATACTATATTTTACAACAAATAAATATTTTGAATTTTATTTAATAAAAATTACAAGCACATGCATCGAGTATTCCGGAATTGATAGATAAATATGAAACTCAACGGACAAATCTCATTCACGATTCAGCAATACCTCGCGTCTTTCAAAACACTATTCAATTACGAAGGACAACACCCTCAACATCGCTTGAGATTTCTTTTTCCTTTCCTTTTTGTTCTTTAATAGATAAAAGTAATATCATTAAATATTGAGCAATAAAAAATGAAATCACATAGAGGAAAAGGGCAAAAAAAAAAAAAGAAAAAAAAAGAAAAAAGAAAAAAAAAAAAGGCATGTAAGCAATGTATTTGATGGCCTAAAGTGTAAAAACTCTAAAAAGGGGTGGCAAAGAAAACATTGAAATTAAAATAGAAAAAGAACAAGAGAGTACAGAATGCTATAACTATCCACACGATGAATCTCAATTCTTTCTTGGGATGATGTGGTGGAGAAGTTGTAGAGAGGTGAGAAAAGACAACAAAAAAAAAAAAAAAAAAAAAAAAAAAAAAAAAAAAAAAAAAAGGAGAAAGGAGAAAAAGATCTCCAAAGAGGAACTAGACAGCCATGGAGACGGCGATTAATTAGCTCCATGGCAGCCCACGGGTGAAAAATCTCCAAGACGGAGTAAGAATAGGTGAAAGGAGGAGGGGTGAACCGGCCATAGGAGTTTTTTACACGATATTCCTTGAGATTTTATCCAGTTAAAAAAACAACCACGCGATTTGAATGATCACGATGACCTCCTCGGTCAACATTTAGACCCTTTGAAAACTCAAGTATTTTAAACTAACACGAGATCCATTCATGATGTTTCAAATTAATTAATATGTTATGTTTGAGGATTCTAATAATAATGTTCCACCGGCTTTGCTAATTTTTCTTTTAACTAAGAGGGTGTTTGGCTAAGCTTATTTAAAACATCTTATAAGCTCCTACATCTTATAAGATGTTTTTGGAGCTTATAAGATGTTGGATCTTATTTTAAAAATAAGTTGTTAAAGTGTTTGGATAATATAAGATCTTTTAGCTTATAAGATGTTAGTAATGGTAATATTGTAATTAAAATGGTTAAAAATAAAGGTGGGTGTTAAGATCTTAAAAATAAGTTGAGAGCTCCTTACTTTTTTAAAAAGAGTTTATAAGCTCATAACATCTTATTTTTTGAGTTAATAAGATCTTTTTAAAAAAATTTTACCAAACACCTTGTGGCATCTTATAAGCTCTCAAACATCTTATAAGATGTTTTTAAGAGCTTATAAGCTCACCCAAACACCCTCTAAATCAACGACGGTCTGTTATTATAATTCTATTGAGAATGTTTCAATTATAATTCGGCAAAATTTCAAGGATATTGAAGTATTTAACCTTCCAATTTACAATAGACATGAGATGATAACATATCTTAACGGGTTGCCAAATCTAAAGAAACTTCCCCATGAGGCAAAAAGAATTGACTTTAAAATGATTGGTTTGGTGGGAGCTGCAAGATGAGTTGCCAAGAAATACTAAACATCATATATAGTTTCAGATTCCTTAAAAGCAGATTTCATTATTTGTGTTCTGCGCATGCTTCCATTTGGTTAAATCATGTCATGGATATAATTAAGACATATATATATATACGATCATATTATAAGATTAATTAAGCCAGTAAATATAATTGCAATTTTGTATCCCCGACAACCGTGTGATTTTGGAATGTCATGGGCCCCTACTTCGCTTGCAAAGATTAAGAATGTAATTTGCAAATAGTTAATTTTGTTTTTAAATTGAAAAATGATTCTTTTAGATGTTATGGGAAAAGTTAGCTAGGATTATATTTGAAAAAGTAGTAAAAGAATGGAATGAGAATGGCGAGAAATGAATTTTGCTTGAATTTATGTGAGTATACTAAATTAATCTTGCTATCACCTTTTGGATGAAGTGACACCGCTTCCGTCTTTTTATATGAGAGGTGCAGGCTTGAATCCCAATAATAGTGTGCGAGTATTTGTCTACTCCGTGGTAAGTTAAAGAATTTGATTTATACTTAGTTTATGTGTTAGATCTTTATAAATGTATTCGTGAATAATATAGGCGTATGATTAAATATAATCATTTAAAAAAAAACCCTAAATTGTTCTTTAGTTTGGAGTTCTTAAAAATTAGTTGGGACAAAATTATCAAATATAATTTAAATGTTTAATAACAATGAAAAATTCAAAAGAAAACAAGAAAAAAAAAAACTTAAAAATTGCTTCTACAATGTTTTAACTTTTTTTTGACAATAGTCTCGAAACAATTTTTTTCCAACAAATAATACGAAAAGTAATTAAAAGCAGAAGCTATTTCAAGCACTATAAAAGCCTGGTAAGTATGCTGAATTGTCATTATGACTCAAAATAAATTAAGCTATTCCGTATTCTATTTAACGTCGGCTGTAAAAATTTATTTTACTTAGTTCATTAAGCAAGATAAATCAAGTTTGAACATTATTTTTTCATTGGATAAGATTTAAAATTTAACTCGATTTCAACATGATTAGCGAAAATAAAGTAAACTATATAGGTAAAAAATCAAGTCATTCAAGAACAATTTTGTAGCTGATTAAAAGCTTCTTCAGGCTCGATCCAATTAATAATTAAATCAAACCCAAACATAAAATTAATACTATATTAGAAACTCCAAGAAAACTTTAAGCAATAATTCTTTTACTCTTATACTCGTCCCATTATTTCGATCTAAACTTTAATTTTTTAGTCTTTTGTGACTCGATCCACTTATTAATGTCATGAAAAGCAGAAGCATTTCTAGTTCATATTCGATGAAGAAAATCTCTCTATAATTGGAAAAAATATTAGATTGGCAACTTTTAATAAAGAGAAAGAGTAAAAGTACAAATCTTTAGCGACAAAAAGATTGTGTGGCGTTAAAGTATGGGCTTTGAACTGTTTAAAGCGAGCATAGTCATAATGAAGATTTATAAGGTAGAGGACTATGTTAACACAAGATAAAAATCTAATGAAGGGTAAACTTTTTTGAGAATTTTTAAGTAATAATTACTCTCCTTCTTCATCCATTGCAATTATTATTTTTTGTTGGATCGATGCTTTGAATTAGATGTTATTTAAAAAAAAAAAAAAAATTTCCCTGAAAGTAATTTATTGCTTAAAAGTAATAATGTGATACAACTATCTCAGTGATTGTCTTCTAGGGTAATGGTACGGAATATTTAAAATTTTGTACTAATAAAATTTGGGTAGTAATATTATAGTTGGAGAAATATTTGATATATGTACTTGTTCTGACAAAAAGTGACACATATGTAGTCTATTATCACTATAGAGCTCTAGGATGTGAGGTCTAACAATGAAGGACAATCTAAATAAGTCAAGTGAGCTCATGAGACATAATTGAAAATGGTTTAGATCAGATAAACAGACAAGATAAGTTAGCTCTAGCTCGATTGTTCCTAACTAAAGGTCATTGGTTGACTTGCCAGGAGATCAATAACCTACTGAGAGGTCAGTGTAAGTTAATTTTTCATAAAAGTATAATATTCAAGCTATGTATTGAAAAAATTGTTATGGATGAACATTAAAAAAGAAAGGCCAATTCGGCCTTCCTTGATATATGATTACGTGTTGATCTACAAAGTGAATATCATGGTTTGGTTGATGTGTTGGATTTCGGATGTGAATATATACATATATGTATATATGTATATATGCATATAATATAAATAGTTAAAAATGCACAAAATATATTCTTTTTAGAAACTTTTTGATATATTACATACATCTAGTCATAAGTGTTTTTGGCTTACCAATTCTGGAAGTGTTGACTTAAGTATCCAAGGATTTCTGCTGAAATTCCTCCCAGCACTCCTAACTTCTTTTGATTGCAAGAGTCTGATCCATGACTCAAGTATGGTGTCTTGGACCCGATCGATAATTTGTGGACTTGGAAATACTCGAAAATGTTTGGTTATATGAAAAGGGTTTGGATAAATTAATGTTTTAGTAAAATTATACGGCCTTCGTATTTGGTTTTTCAGTAATTATGGTCTTAATAGAAATTTCATAATAAAAGGAAATTTATATAATTATGTCCATGCAGAAATACTATAATCTGCGTCTTTTTTCTTGCCTTTTACTTCTATTGTTGAATAATAAATTTAAAATCCATGATGGCACGTTAGGCAGGACCACTACTTAAATTTAAGTGAAGAGCCGATAGCGTACCTCACGCGTGATGGTGTGGGTCTTATTTGCTTGAGCTTTACTATTTAGTAATGTGTGTTAGTTAATGAACTATTTCAAGTACAAAATATGATGTCCCACACGTGCAAAATAGACTTAATCTATGCAATTATTTGAGTTGTTTGAATCATTATTGAAAATTATCTACTTAAGAAGGAAAATATGAATATGTTCAAACTTGAACTTAAACTGATTTGATTGTAGTATAAGTTTAGTCTTAATCAACATGCAAACGGATATAAAAGAGATTTTGATTTTGGTGTTCTAAACCAATTTGTGAACCTATGTTGCTAAATACATGTATATTTATCTATTAATTACTATGTTTATATTGATTTAATTTTCGTGATTTAATCAGAATAATAGACCCAGAATGAAAGTATTAAATGGCAAAAATACTCAAAATTATCTATGAATGAACATAAATAAATTTAATCTAGTCACTTGCTCGATAAATGGAAGAATCGTAATAGAATATCTCGCTACAATCATTTGAAGATGGTAAAATATAAAAAAAATCATATAATTATGTAATTAGACAAAGAACTGCAACAAAATAATCATCTATTAAGTTTTGCATAAATGCACATAGTTCAGTTGGCAAAGCATCTCCTCTACTTTTACAAGCACAAAGTTGGTCGAAGTAGTGCACAAAGATCTAAAAACGAGTCCTTATGTTGGGGAGAGAGAGAGAGAGATGTTGAAGTATCGTGTCAAGATATTGGCCGGTGAATTCACTCTAGACAGGGTCTACCATTGTTCCATTTCCAAACGATAATATGGAATATTTTACATGAGATAAATAAAATAAATATGATCTTACTTATTAATAGGGTGTGGTTCAAATTTTGTTATGATTTTCTATTGAGCTCAATTTGTATTTGAGTCTAATTTACTCGAGATAAGCTTTAGCCAAGCACAATTTTAGCTCAAATCTCTTAATATATTGTCATATTTATATTTTATTTGCAACTAACTAATCAAACTCGAAATTTCAAGACTTATTAAACAAATGAAAGTGTTCAAATTTAGTTGGAATATTTAATTCACTACCAATAACTATAATTAAAATATACGGTCTCACTTCTGCTTCACGATATCTCTGTATACTATAAGTACAACTGCAACTACTATTATTAATCACATAATTTATAATTTCCTTTATTCCAGATTTAGTATTTTTACTTTTTAAGATCTTTAATTATTTTTCTAAAAACAGAAATCAAACACACAGAAAAAGAAAAAGAAACAAATTGATGCGCAAAGAAGGGACTAAATACACTTCATTTAATTCTTCAACATTATATCATGTCTTATTTACCCTACAAAATTTGGACAGTGAATGAGACACGATGTGCTACCGCCCTTTAGATGAAGTGACACCGCCTCCACCTTTTTATACTAGAGATACAAGGTTCGAGTTCCACCGACAATGTGTGGGTATTTATCTATCTTATGGTAGTTTTTGTCTAACGGAATGGTAGTTTATATTACTTGAATTATATTTAGTCATATATTTAATCTTTGAATTGTATTTGATCTTGTAATGATATTGATGTGTAATTGAACGTAATTGCTTTTCTCAAAAAAAAAAGAGACACGATGTGGTTTGGGGTAATTATCGTATGCGTGGACAAAAATTGTCCTCTATAACATGTATGATTACATATTGTTTCAATACGTTTCGAACATTTTATATCCTTAGTTTAATTCAAAATTCTTTATCAACTGAAACAATATTGTAAAACTATATTTTAAAAAATAATTACAAATACAAGAATTTAAATTTTAAAAACTAAAGTAACAAATTTGTAGAATAACACACAAAATATTACATATGAAAAACATAACTTTGATTATTTATAATTAAAATAGTTTGCAAATCTGCAATATAATGGAGTTCAACTATTTTAGAAATGGATGAAATAAGTATATACCTATGAACTTATACATAAATTTAAATGAATAAAAAATATTTCAACAAACTTTTAATTTCTCTTGATAAAAATAGATAAATATATGTTTGTTCAATTAAAAATTTATGTTAATAAAAATATAATTATTCTTATTAATTCAAAAGAACCGAAGATGCATTTTAATCAAATAGTTAAAGCTTAACTTTCAAGTTCAAATAATTATATTAAACTTTCAATTTTTTAATTTTTCTATATGATTATACTCATTTATTATCTTGTTGCAAAATTTATTTTAATTACTTTGGCTATTAACTACTTCTGTTGCATTAATTATAAATTTTATAATTAATAAAGACATAAAACAGAATAGAAATCGTGTAAACGATAATATATTTTTCACGAGTACAAAATATATTTAACCCATAAGAAAAGTATACTATACTTCACTAATGATTAATCAGAACCCTTAATCATTCCCAAATGATCAATTTTGACAAAATAGTTACTACCTTTAATTACTTTATTTACTTTTTAATCAATAAATATTTATCTCTAAAAAAAAGGATAATATTTATCATTTATGCATTATTAATGAAAAAATATCCAAGATTAAATGAACCAAGAAAAAAGGAATAAAATATAGACAAATAAATTTACACCGACAAAAAATTATTCCTTTTGGAATAATTAAAATATTGTCCATCTAAATTAATAAATTCAAAATGAGATTGAATACATAGATCCAATTTTGGAATTTAAGACTTGAATTGATGTAGTCACGCTGAGAAGGCACGTGTGCTTTCCCAATCATAATCCATCATAAGGTACTGTTATTTTTTACAGTAAAGCAATAGCTGCGTTGCTTTATTTTCGTCTTTCCTTGCAATATTGCTACTTATGATAATTTACTATAATTAAATTATAATTAGTACGTACACTCTGGAAGAAATACAAAATTTATCAATGGAGAGTAATGTAAAATTATAACATTGTACAAAAACTGCTGCATTTAGATGTAGTGGTTAAGAGTTGGTAGTTATTAATTTTATTGAAATTATATTTTTTTTTAAAGAAAATCTTGTTTAACAAAAATTACTGAAAATTGTACAGTTAAAAAATCCTTTTACCCAATGTAAAGGAATTTTAAAAACATCATATCATGTCGTTAAACATAATTGGAGTCTAGTTGTAGTGAGATAGAAAGTCAGTTGAAATATTATTTCATTGACATGTACTGGTAATATTTCAATGACATGTACTGGGGGAAAGTTATGTTTTAAAAATATGTATTTCAAAAGATGGATGATCATAAGAAGTCTGTACATTTAAGTTTCATCTCTCTCGATTCCTCAATATGGAAAGAGGATTTGCATCACCATAATATCTTCGACAGGTTGAGGAGAGGCACGAAGCCATTTTTTCCACCACAGAGCTGCAAATGAAGATAATTAAATTTATCACCAAATATAGAGGGTCAATCATGTTGAAATATTATTCTGCTCCATACATTAGTATGAAGTTTATTCCAATAAAAACCTTTATAAAAAAAAAAAAAAAAACAAAGAAACATATTAATCCCATGTCCATCATTTCCGCAATTTCATCCTCTCTCCATCTTAAATAATTGACTCATATTGTTAGAAATATCATTCTAGATGGATGTTTGAAAATGAATCATTTTGAATATCTTTATATTATGACCTTGGAATGGTAGCTAATAAATTCCAAAGATCATTATTACTTTAACTTAAGAGGGTCACTTTAAAAATACATAAAGTCTAGCAAATAAAACAATATTTTAGACCCTCTTAAAAAATTATAAATCAAAATATATTAAACGAATAATATATTGCAAAAATTGTGGACAGCTAATTGAGAATTGCTTTTAATGTCCAGCAAGATTACAGCCTTAATAAGTTATTGACCAGAATATTAAGGTTTGACCATTAGCAGCTTAGTATGAGACAGCTACAGCTGGAAACTGTAGCAGAACAAAATTATGTGAATGAGATTCCATTATTCCTTGTGTTTGTGAGAACCAAAGGTCCAAAGTAAAAGAAAAAGACTACTCTGACAAATCAATTAATTAAATTAAAAACCTACATAAATGAGAAATGTAGACAGCTGCAACATCAATTCGTCAATCCTCGCAGGGCCTTTTTTTAAAAAAATAAAATAGAAGAAAGGAGACAGAAAGCTTCTTCTTGCGTCATCATGTCCAAACTCTCGTATTTAGCCAAGAACATGTTAGATAAAGCTATCTATCAAGAAAATTTCTGATAATGTTTGTTTATGTTTTATGATGTTTTGGGGAATAATGTTTGGGAAATTGTGTTTTGGGAGTGGGATTGGGGAATTGATAGATGTTTGTTTATGTTTTGAGTAATAGATATAAATTTTTTTAGGACTAAAGTAATGTTTAACTATATTTTGTCGTGACACAATTTTTATTGCACATGTCACGTCAATTACCTTTTTATTTGGTCAATGGGGATAAAATTAATTTTAATAATATAATTTACGTAAATAATAGTTTTAAAAAATTTGTATACAATATGTATATATAAAGTTGATGATTAAATATTTTGATGTACATGAAAAGACTTAAGATTATTATGTAATTCTAATAAATAAAAAAGAGTATTTTGGAGAAAAAAATTGTTTTATTTTCTCAAAAGTAGTTTTTTTTTTAATGTTTTTTTGAAGAAACATAACCAAACACAACCTTTGTGTCTAGGGTTAAATTGACCAAAATGTCCCACATATAAGATTTTCTCAAGGGTTCTATTGGGTCAGCTTTGGCCCGACTCTACCTAACCTTCAACTTGTATTGAAGACCATTTCGTATTTATATGTGTTTTCATCCTATAATGTCAAATGAGTGTGATATTATTGGTTTATGAAAGAACATTGTAAGTACCTGCATGAGAATGCATTTGACAAGGATAAATTTTAAATTTTAGCTTCACTAAAAATTTATCTTTTCGCTATTCTTTAATAAATGCTGACTACATTATTCATATTGTATCCAAACTCGTCTTGGAACATATCCTAAAGAGACAAATCTAAATTGAACAAGTTAAACGATCTCGATCAACAATATTGCTAAATAAATACATAAATAAACACATTATTTTAACATGTATAGATTTGGAGGGGCCATATATGTTCTGTACCACAGTTATGAATATATATATATATATATATATTTATAAAATATGGTGGTTCCTCAAGTATATAATGAGGGTTGTCAAAAGAATTGTTAGGTAATTAGTTGGCACTGAGAAAAATGAGTGTGTAACAGCAAAGAGGAGTCTGTAAGAATAGTTGGCAAATGTGTCAGTAAGAAAAACATAAAAGGTGTCAAGAAATCTTGGGCTTCAAGAGAAGAACCTCTCCAATCCATGGCGAGATTAATATCATTAGAATGTCAGAAAATTAGGGAAATAAAAGGGGTAAAGATTAGGTTCTTGTAATAATTTAACCTGCAAGAGCAGTTGGCAGTAGTTAGTCTGTCTTTTAAAATCATATATACATGTTCACGTGTTAACTTGAGCAGGTAAAAGGGTAGCTTTTCTTTTTCTTCTTTTTCTTTTTAATCTCTCTCTGATTGCCCTTTATATGGTGTCATTCATGTACCTGAGTGTACATTGTTTACGGTAGGATTTTTGTAAAGTGGGGAAATTTTGATGCCTCCTTTTGATTTCTGCAAGTTCCCAGTTGGTGATTTTTCTCCTTTCTTGCAGAATTGAAGCAAGAATATGATGCTATAGAGATTAATTATGAGCCCACTATAGCTGTACTTCTCTGAGAATTGTGCTCATATTCTGTTTGTTAAAAGTCCTAGTAGAATTTGGTGCTTTCTGCTCACTGCTCAGCTTCATTTGCCCACTTTGACAATATCACAAAAGGGTTCTTGGAATTTTGCTTTTCTAGGATTCTTGTGGGGTTGTTTAGTCTGATAATTAAAAATCTTCAAATATTGAGTTAGTTTCTTTTTAGTTAATAAGAGATAATCATTCTGCAAAAGAGAAGGAAAAAAAGGAATCTGCTTTCTTTTCACTAGTCTGTGAGCTGTTACTTAGCCATTGTTCCTCACTTCTCCATTGTTAACTTTTAAGCTCATACTTTTCCCATATTGATCATAGAGTCCTTGGAAGAGGAGTTGTGTATATTTTATGCTCTGATACATTGGATTTCACTTTTTTCTATGGGCTTCTTTTGCTTTCTTTAATTTCCCCCTCAGTACCATAAAGCTGCTTAGTTTCTTTATTCCTTGTCAAGTCTTGCAAGATTACCACCTATTTTTGGTCAAAGCCCACTTTTTACCTTCTCTTGTAAGAATTAAGGTGTTCCAAATTCTGGGATTTCTCTGATTTTTGTCTTAATTATGGGTTCTCAAGAACTTGCCAATGGCAGTAGCATTCTGAACTGCCCTTCTACAGATTCATTATCTGACAATGTTGCAGGAATATCAATATGTCCAGGTGGGGTAGAAGACCCATTTTATAGTTTTCTTGGAAATTCTTCTATGGTTCCTCAAAATGAGTTTTCAAATCCACATTTTCCCCTAGATAATCAAACTATGGGAAACTCTTCCCATTTGGTTCATTTTCCATCTGATTCAGTTTTAGCTGCTGTAGTGCCAAAAATCCCAAGTTTTGGAAGTGGAAGTTTGTCAGAAATGGTTAGTTCTTTTGGCTGTTACTCTAATTTCCCCCAAAATCAGGGGGTTAAAATCCAGGAGAATTGCCAAACTTCGGAAGAGGGTTTATTAGGAACTTCACCTAGTGTGAAGAGGAAAAGAAAGGTAAACTCATCAATGGTTTATGTGCATCAAAATGATCTCTTTCAGCCATTTGAACTTTTACCTCATGTAATTTAGCTTTGTTCTTATTGCTTATAGAATGTTGAAGTAGAACAGAAGAAGGATCAAACTGGGGACACTTCTGAATTACCTAAAGACGTTGAAAAGAAAAATGTAGGTGCGAATTCTCACACAGTTAAACCTGTTAAGGATAACTCCAATAGCGGAGAAGCCCCTAAAGAAAATTACATTCATGTGAGAGCCAAAAGGGGCCAGGCTACAAATAGCCACAGCCTCGCCGAAAGGGTAAATTCTCATTTTTTTCCCTTAATTTGCATGCAAAAATGTGGAAAATTAGTGAACAGAACGTTGGTTTACAGGTAAGAAGGGAGAGGATTAGTGAGAGGATGAGGTTGCTGCAAGAACTGGTTCCTGGCTGTAATAAGGTAATTGGATGCAATAACGGATAACACTCTTGTTTTGGATTTATGTTTCTTGATCATTTGAGCTGAAATGAGGATTGAATCTTAGTGTTTTTTATTTTCAAGATTACCGGAAAAGCTGTGATGCTTGATGAGATTATAAACTATGTGCAATCATTACAACAGCAAGTCGAGGTATGCTTTTGTGACCAATTAGTCGAAAAAATCTCGTCTTGGCTAGTTCTGTGAAGTGTAGTATGAGAGTATTCTATGTTGAACTAATTTTAGTCAATATGCGAGAATTACAATTTTTGTCCTATAACCTTGTTCTAATCTGGATTTGTTTCTGAAATTTTTCTACCTTTCAAATCTAGTCATGCTAACTTTGTCAAATTCTTTTTGACTTTCATAAGAGAACTTAATTTGGAAGGAATTGTTGAGGTGGCTTGCTGAAATGTGCCAACATTTGGTATTTTGCATTGTTGCCAAAATCGTAGTGCCTGACTTGGTATTTCCAATTCATTGTCCGAATGTCCAAATCATGTTTCAATTTTGCCAAAACAGCAAAATCCAAAAATTTGGCACTCCGGCAGCCCACGCCAACCTGATGAAAATTGGGCTAAATGTCACAAATAAATAAATAATTTTGTAATGTGGCTAGATATAGGATCAAATGCCCTTTAGTTAGAAAAATATGTAGTTGGATTTATGTAAAATTGATGAAGATTTAGCCTTGTAAAATGTCATAAAACGGGTGGATAACTTAGTCATAACTATCTCACTGCATAGTATTATCTAGATCCTAACATAGATGAGTTGGCCTTGTGATTGCAGTTTTTGTCAATGAAGCTTGCAACAGTAAACCCGGAGCTCAATGTGGATATAGAACGGATTTTGTCTAAAGATGTACGATATGATTTACTTGCTTTGAGCATAAGCTTCTTGAAAATATGGTTTTCATGACAAACTTAGAGGTGTTTGAATAAGCTTATTTGAAATATCTTATGAGTTCCTACATTTGAAACCATTTTTGTGGAGCTTATAACATATTTGATAAGATCTTAAAATAAGTTGTTGAAATATTTGGACAAAATAAGTAAGAAACGCTTGTATCTTTTAAAAGAGCTTATAAGATCCTAACAAGTAACGTTATTTTAGGAGCTTACAAGCCCTTGCATGAAAAAAAAAAAATTATTAAACATGTTATGTCATCTTATAAGATCTTTTGAAAAGATTATGTGCTTAGCAATCCATTTCCTTACATTTGTTAGATTTTGCAACCACGTGGTGGCAATCCAACTGCACTTGAAATCGGCCCAGGATTGAGTTCGTCCCATCCTTTCCCACGACTTCCCCCAGGAAGCTTCAACAGTTACCCGGGCACAGCTCCCTTGTTTCATCCCTTACCCCCGGTAACATAAAAATCTCTCACCTTATTTCGTTTAAGTATTCTCTTATCAAAATGCTAATATAAGTCTGCATTCTACCCAGAACTTATGGAACAATGAGCTCCAAAGTATCCTCCAAATGGGATTCGACTCAAATCCCTCCGTCAATGGTACTTCTCGGAGCTACTTTCAAATTGATTATATCGCATTCTCGTCATTATCCCTGTTTTCATATTACTGTGATCATGTTTTTCAGGGCTGTCCAAAATGGAGCAATAGAGTTTATAAGAAATTTATCAAAGTGGAGATTTAAACCAAAACGAAACACCACTGAAATATTTCGAGTTCTCTTTTGTCTAGTGTTGTATAGGTTCTAAGTTCCTAACTCTTTGTTCTTCGAATTTTAGCAGAAGAAAATTATTGTTTAGATAAACAAATCGATGTACATCGACTGAGAATACAATCGCTGAAGATGTTCGATTTTGCTGGAATATTTTTAGAATACAAAATTGTGTGTAGCAACCTGTTGATTGGAGAGAAACAGGTGAAAATAATTCATGTGTATAAGTGAATTTGGTTCCAATGCATTAGATTGTTATCATGGTTATTGTTATATCTTACGGTTTTGGCAACATGTTACATCCGAACCACCATTTATTGCTCTCACCACCTTATAATTGACTATAGTCACTAGATACTTCAAAGTTGAGTTTTTTTATTTCTTTCTTATTTTTTTTTCTTTTTTAAATAAATTTGGAAATGGATTGAACACCCGACTTTCTCTTAAGGGGGATTTTGGAGAGAGCATTGTGCCACTTCACCCAATGAATTTCAGCGTGTTCAAATTTGAGATAATAAAGAACTAAATATAAAATTTTACATTCAGACGCTGTTACAATTATCTAGTTTATAAGGCAAATTATTAGGTAAGAGAGCTTATAAGATCTTATCAACTGTTTAATAAATTTAATTTTTTGTTGTAATTTATTTGTTAAATAATGTTAAATAATGTATATTATTATTATTATTATTGTTAGGAGAATGAGCATTTGCAATAAAATGTAGGGATTAATGTAAACTTAAAATGAGGGAGTAAATTGGAAGTAGATGACATTTCTATTATTTCATTTTTTTGCCTTAAGAAAAGCCATTTAGACATTATCTAGAGGGGTAACATTGCAAATAATTAAAAACATGAGGACTGATTTGAAATTGTGGGCAAAAATTGAGGAATTAAAATGTATTTTACCCTTATAATTATGAGGGGTATTTTGAGATCATAATTGCATAAAATTAGTTATATACATAATTATAATATTTTCTTGTCTAGTGATATTTTTTTGATTGTATCTTGAATATTAAATTTGGATTAATTTTGACAAAATTGCAACCAATATTTATTTGCAATTTCTCAATCAAAAATTATTTTGGGGATTCGTTAACTCTTAATTTTCCCCCGACTTTCAAAATTTTCCTTATTTTCCCTCCTCAATTTTCACCTTGTTTTCTTTGAGGATCTCTCCCCTCTTTCTCTCAACGATTAAACCCTAGCTTACCCCGAATTCCAAACCTCCCAAAATTTGCCCGTTTGTCTCAGTCGATTACTGATTTCTCTACCTCGCTGCCGAGAAATTGTTCTCATCGCGGTTGAGGTGGCGTTTTCCTCGCATTACAGATTAATGCAATATTTTTGGATGGTTTGATTGTTGTTGCAGTTGGAGCCCTGGTATTGATGAATTTTTGGATTTGCATTAAGTTGAACTCTATAAATTCCCTGGTAATTTGTTTTTCGTCTGTTCTCTTCTGATAATTGATGTGGAGTTGCGCGAGTAGAGCTGTTGTTTGTTTATTGATTAAAATGAATTTCATGAGCAATTTGAATATTGATATTGGTTTAATGTTGTGGTGGAGCTATTTTTCATCTGGAGTTTAAATTATATGGATTTCAGGCATGACTCAGTAGTAATTATGACCGATTCAAGTATTGGTAAAAAAGTTGCCTTTTTTATTTTAAATACTTGTTTGTATCTGGAATTGTTGGTATTCTAGTAGAATGGACGACTCTTCGTGTTAAGGTGGAGTGATAAAATTGATACTGAGCTGAAGATGTATGTATTCATGGACTGAGGCAGATTGATTCTGTGATGTGTTGGTTTGAGTGTTATTTGCTGTTGGAAGAGATTGTTAGCAATTATTAATCTAGATATCTGCTAAGCAACAACTATTCTGCTTCTTACGTGTTCTCAACGTCTGATAATCTTAATCATGAAAATAATGACAGCAATAATAGAAGTACACAAAATACACTGTTAGAATCCCACATCGGATAAATATAAAGGTCTTGGCCTGTTTACATGGTCATGGGCAATCCTCACCTCACAAGCTAGCTTTTGGGGTTGAGTTAGGTCCAAGTTCTATTTTCAACATGGTATTAGAGCCAGATCTATTCCTGATTTTGGGTTATTCAGTATTTGTTTCAGATTATTCCATGCTCCAAATGTTCATTCCTGGGCATGTGTTGTTTGTTCACCTGTTTCATATTATCCCACGTTCCAGATGTTCATTCCTGGGTGTGTAGGGGGTGTGTTAGAATCCCACATCGGAAAAATATAAAGGTCTTGGCCTGTTTATATGATCATGGGCAATTCTCACCTCACAAGCTAGCTTTTAGGGTTGATTTAGGTCCAAATTCTATTTTCAACATACACTAATCTTAGATTGTGAATCAAGTGAAATCATACATATGTCTCCAAACAAGAATGACGTTCCATGGCAATTTGGGAATTGGGACAATATGAAATATAGGAAGCAAATATCATTTGCTATTTCCATGCAATCTGTATTGAATTTTAATCATAATGAAACAACCCACCGAGTTGCCATAATCATATCCGGTTACTTTGTTTAGTTCCTATCCAGTATGGGTGTTAGTATGAGGATCAAGAATTACACACAGTGGTGTACCAGCTGCATTTGTGCATTTGTCCACAGTTTCTCATTGTGCTGAAATCTATCAAGGTACACAATTATCCAAGTTCGTGACCTCTGCATTCTTGTGCATTTAAAGAGTGATTCTCTTGTTCAATCTTGGGGTTGAATTGCAAAACCTAGGAACTGCAATTAAATATTTTATAAAGGTATTTTAAATATTTGAGGGAACAATGTCATCATCAGTAGGTCCAGCATCCTCAGTTTTTCAGATAACTAAGTTTGAACTCTGTTATACTTTATTTGATTTCCTACTACGGATGTGCTATGCACTCAGTGAACACAGAATATCAATCATGAGCATAATTTCTCAAGATTTATAAGATCATCATATTTGAGCTAAAAAATGTATAAGATTTCATTACTTCTGGACCAGGGCTTTGAAGCTGATCTTGTAGCTGACATTGAAAGTTATTTGGAAGATCTCATTACTTCTGGACTTAGAAATTTATTGCACTTATAAATGTATTAACTTGGTTTCCTATGATTTATTGAGGAAGTAATTGTCATTCGAGCATTCTTGAGTATGACCAATTTCATTTTGATAATTAAAACAATGTCAGAAGATTTCATCCGTGTTATTATCACGGACAAATTAGGTTTTTTCTAATACCTTTCCTAGACCTTTTCTAATATTATCTACCTCTTATTCTATTAGGTTTTACCTTTTCTATTATTTGTCACCCGAGTTAGGAACTTTACTCCCTTCCATCCCCCAAGAAGCAGACTGCAGAAGAACAACAAAAAAATTAGTATTTTAGCAGATAATACCCAAACAATGCTGCTTTGTACTATGAAATTTTAACTCAGATAAGCATATCCCAAGATTCCTATCTTTAATTTGTCTATAAACACTGTTTTAATGGATATTAGTGTTTTTGTTGTTTTTGTTCTTTTGCATTTGTCCCTAAGCTTGCATCTTGGTACAATCATTAAAACTCAATTAGTTTCCTCAATTTAAATTACTGGAAATTTTTGCCTTAAATTGTGTAGTTTGAATAGCTAACTGGCATGTGAATCTTATTTGACTTGCCAATTATTGTTCTCTTACCACTGATGAGGAAAAAATGTGTTTTTTGAGGGGAAAGATTTGCCTTGAACTGTTTAGTTGAAGAACTAATTACTATAAAATGTTCATTTCATGTTTTATGTTGATCATTTCTCTTTTGCTTATAAGTTAGAAATGTACATTTTGAGGGGGAGAACACAAATAACCAGAACAGCTTAACATAAGAACTGGCAATTGGGTTTTTCATGTGTCTTGTTAAAAAGGAAAAACAAATTTGGTTTTTAGCTGAACTTGTGATTACTGTACATCAGTTAGATTGAACTCCCTTCGCGTTTCAATTTAATTTCTGATGCTTCTTAATCTGTAAAATGAAGGATAATTACCTCTACACCCCTTGAGGTATACCATGATTACCAAAACACTCCCTAAGGTTTGAATAATTACTTTTACAATCTTCTGTCAGCAAATGCATAATTATAATTACACCCTTCGAACGTATGCATATATTGTAATGACACCCCCTTATTCAGGGGGCCTACTTGTAATGTTTAGGATTTTTAGGGGGTGTCAAGATAATTGTTCAAACCTCAGGGGGCATTTCGGTAATTACACCAAACCTGAGGGGGCGTTGAGGTAATTATCCCTTAAAACTATATATTGTTCCTTTCAATAAAATTTTGGTGGATGATCCAATGAGGAAGAATAAGTTGTATTGGGTTAATTGGAATCTGATTTTCGAAAGCGAAGTTGAGGAGGTCTTGGGTTCAGAAATATTAGATCTTTTAACTTAGCAATGCTATATAGTCAGGATTAGAGGTTTTGTAATCATGACTTAGTTGGGAATATGTGAGGGGAGAAAGACACCCACCTTATACTTTCTTCCCCCTTGTGTGCTAACATTATGCAAGGCCAACTTGTTTGGCACTAATATGAAGGATGGAATCATGGAAAGTTCATTGTGGACCATAAGTATTTTTGCTCTGAGGCATTTTGAAACTGGGGGGTAGTTTGGGTTTAAGAAGGGAGTGGAGTTTCTATCAGAAGCCTAAGATTCCTAATAAGATCAGAATTTACATGTAGAGTTATGCATGAAAGCATTGGCGAATAATACCAAACTTGTTAAAAGAAGGATTGCAAATGAAACCTTTCTCCTACTGTGTCAAACTGAAGGTCAACATATACCTTATGCATTTATTGTGTGTGTATCATTGGCGTTTATGATGTAGAAGGCTTTTCTAGTGCTGCAAAGTATGTAAATTTCCTCTTAGTCTGGCACATTGGGGACATACCATTAATGAAATAAGTTATTAACCTTGAAATATCTGATAGTAGATACTATCCATTTTTTTTATTCTTCCATGCTTTATTGATGATCATTTGCAGGATCTCTTCGAACCTTATGGATATTACAAGGAAGAACGGTTGCTTCGCTGTCGATAGAATTAGTAATCTTCCATGTGATATCATAAATAACATTCTTAAGTGCCTGCCATTGTGTGATGCAGTGCGGACAAGTGTCTTATCTAGAGTGTGGAGGTGGAAATGGTTAAATGTGCCTCATCTTGTTTTTGATGAAAACTTTGGGCAAAAATTACTTGGAAAATACAACATCGAGTCCATTATCTCTCGAATATTGTTACTTCACAAAGGAGCCATAGTTGAGTTCACGCTTGAGTTCGCTGATGATTTCTGTCATGCTATCAACCATTGGCTCCATTTGTTGTCAAACCATCATATTGAAAAACTCAAGTTTCGATTTTCCTCCTTGCACATTAATCGTGCAATGCCTTATCATTTATTCACTTTTGATCAGCTCAGACGTTTGCATCTTACTAATGCTCATCTCAAGCCTCCTTCCATATTCAAAGATTTTGGTAGACTTGTTATTCTTTATCTTATCAATGTCCACATAACGCCTGGAGAGTTGAGAAGGTTTATATCGAAATGTCCAATGCTTGAGCATTTACGCCTATGTATCCAACACCAAATCGAACTGGGAGATGTTGAGATTGATGCTCCCAATCTCAAGTCCTTTGGCTTTCGGGGCATACTTCGTTCAATTTGTTTGGAAAACACATCACTTATCGAGAAAATTGAGATTACTTTAGATGAAGATAATGCAGTGAAAGCATTTCAAGAACTTGAGGGTAACTTGATAGAATTTTTTGGTCGAGTATCATCCATTAAAAGACTGGAACTTAATGGAAGCTTTGTGCAGGTAGAATATTTTTCTTTATCTCTCTCATATGTGAACTTGCTTGGTTCATTTGGTCTCACCTTGTCTCATGTATTTTCTTAAGGTCTTGTCAAAAGGTGAAGTGCCGCAGAAACTTCCCACCAGCCTTAGCCATCTAACGTTTCTTCAGTTGCCTGATCTTGATTTTACAAGCAAAGCTGAACTCAGTTGTGCTCTTTGCTTGGTTAGAAGCTCCCCTAATTTGCGAAGTCTTCAAATAATTAGAGTAAGTGTTACATATGTTTTGTTTTTAAACCTTTTTGAAGCCATACTCACTCTTTTTCATTCTCTTCCAGCCCCTAATCAGGTGTATTTATGACGTGCCACCTGCTGCTAGCTATCTGAAGGAACAGAAAAAAATTGGACTCACTTTCAGTCAACTGGAATATGTGAAATTTGTTGGCTTCTCAGGTACAGAACCTGAATTTCGTTTCGTGAAGCTTATTTTATCAGCAGCAATCAGACTGAGGAAATTGGAGATCATGTGTGATTATGAAGGTGAATCTGTGGAAGGATCCGGCATTTTGACAGAGTTAGCAAGATTCCGTCGAGCATCACCTAGAGCAAAAATCATATTTGAATATAAAGGCCATTGATGTCTTCTAAAATATTTCTCCATAGAAAACTGTTTGAAGAGAAAGTCATAAACTATTTTTGTCCATCTTGAACTTCATTTTTCTGCCTTGGATATGTGGGAGAAGCTATGATGGCCTTTGTTTATTCACTTGCAATCCATCTTGAATTTCATTATGGGATAAATATTTCAACACCTCATAATTTTTGGCATAATTATCAAAATATCCCTAAAGTTTGGATAATTATCATTATTATTAGTTCAGTTGATGGAAAATATAATTACATTATCTGAAAATTCTAAAACTTGACAACGAGATGTAATTGTAGTTTTGTATAAGTTCAGAAATTATAATTGTAATAATGCGGTAATATAATGGCAATTATTCAAATATTAGAAGATGTCTTGGTGTTTAGGCAAAATCTCGTGAGGTGTTGGTGGTAATCTTCCCTTTCATTATTGCATTGGATAAAATAGTTTTTTTTAGGGATAATTACCTCAACATACCTTGAGTTTTGTTTTAGTTACCAAAACACCCCACGTGTTTTGGATATTTATCATTATATTCTTTGTGTATTACAATTGAATCCTCTGAAAGTGTAACAAACGTTATAAGTAGACCACTTATCATAATTAGGAGTTTATTTTGTAATGTTATGCTCTCGTGGGGTTGAATTGTAACACAAAGGGAGTGTATATGATAATTGTTCAAATTATAGGGGGTGTTTTGGTAATTATAGCAAATTTCGGGAGGGGGGTGAGGATAATTATCCCTTCTTATCATCAATGGAATACCCTTGTTAGTTTAGTAATGTTTATCGGTTGCTACGTTGCTGTGATGCTTTAGGGATTCATTTGTTCTTGCACATCCCTTATTAAAGGGGATGGGATTTCCTATTTCAAAATAGTGTTTCATCTCTTATATTATAATACATACCATGTGTATTAGATATTTTCTTATAAAAATATTTTAGTAATAAATGTAATGCACATAACATGTATTTAATGAAATAAAATAGGAGATAAAATATCATTTGGACTAGAGGATCGAGTTCTTTAAAAAGGACCCACAGGTTTTGAATTTCACGGAGGTGAACTTTAAATTAAGCTGTTAGCTATGCAATTTATTTGAGCTTTTTTATGAGTAAAGGGGTACTTGTATCTTAGATCCGTCTCTGCATGCAAAGAAGAAGACAACAGAGATAATATGTTGAATTGAAATGTAACTTAAAAAGCTTATGTCTAAATGGCTGACCCAGGGCCTGGATTTTGGGATTGTTCTTTGTAAAAATATATTTTGCGGGTGAGTGTGTTTTGGAGAGTGGGATAATGTTTTGTTGAGGTATAATTTTTATTGTAAATGTTACATTATTATATTTTTGTCACATTGACGGGTTTTAAATTCCACGTTGAAAAAATATAAGAATTGTGGCCTCTTTATATGGTTTTGGGCAATTCTCACCTTACAAATTAGTTTTTGGGATTGAGTTAGGTCCAAAATTTCATTTTCAACAATGAGAAAAACTATTAATTTAAATTTGAGAGTTTTTTGCAAGATACCCCTTGGCCCTTGTATCATATGTAATTCACAAATTGAACCCTTGTATCATATGTAATTGGCAAATCGAACTCTATGAAAAATTAATTAGCATATAAAACCTTATGAAAAAATTAATTATTTTACCACCCGTATCATTATTTTATACTATTTAGACTCTTGAAATGAGAATATCAATGATTTTTTTTTTTAAAACAATACAGGGTTTGTCTTACCTTTTTTTTAACACAATTTTTTTTTTTGGGTTTTTGTTTTAATGTAGGGGTTTTCCAATGCTGTTAGTAGGCAATTTTTGCACTATGGGAGTTCTTGCGAATTCTATAACATGGAGTTTTTCTTGAAAGACAGAGATATTGCGGACCAAAATGGACAATTTAGCCTTAAAAAAATCATAAGTTTCACTTTACAAGGCACGTGTCACCAACTCTAGGGATGGAGAGAGTTTTTGCCAATTAAAAATTTCACGAGGTTTAATCTGTTAATTATTTTTTCACATGATTTGTTTTGCCAATTAAACATAACACGGAGGGTCGGCCACAAAAACCTCTTAAATTTAATTATGACATATAAATGATATCTATAATTTAACTAGTCGGGCAATGTGGGAAAATCTTTTTAAAATGTAGATTTAAAAAACGAAGTATTTGATAAATGAAAATAAAAACGTCGTTTTTCTCCATAATAGCATGCACGTCTGTATAGCCTTTCCAATTATTTAGAGGGGAGTACGTGCAGAAATAATAATTTATATAGGTCATGTTAGTTTATATAATTAATATTTAGTTCTCAAATTCTAACTTTTTTTAATTAATTACTTATTACATGTGGTATTATTTAAAGATTTAACATTTTTACTGACACACCTTATATTGTATTTGGGAAAATAACACTTTTCGTCCTGTATGTTTGCCACTTTTCGATTTTGGTCCTGTAAGTTTTGAATTTTGAATTTTCGTCCTATAACTTTTCAAAAATTCGCATTTTTGGTCCTGTGCCACCGGAATCCTACGTGGCATGCCGAAAATCCCACGTGGCACGCCGGAAAAAACACGTGGCCGTCGGAAAATACACCTGTCCGGCGTGCCACGTGAGATTTCCGGCATGCCACGTAGGATTCCGGTAGCATAGGACCAAAAATGCGAATTTTTGAAAAGTTATAGGATGAAAATTCAAAATTCAAAACTTACGGGACCAAAATCGAAAAGTGGCAAACATACAGGACGAAAAGTGTTATTAACCCTATTGTATTTTGTACTGGATCGATTTGAAGACTGGATTGAAATTCTGACTCTGCAGCGCCAGAATCGAAGTATCGACGCAAAATCCTTCTATTAAACAATAAATTATCATTGATCAATATCTGTTGTTTATTAATTAATCATTATTTTTTCACATTTTTCTATTTTTGCTTGTTTCTTCTTTTTCCCCATAACTAGTATATATTGTGCTTCAAGCTTGATTATCAATACTAGATCTGACAAATGCTCGATGTGTACGGATAAAATAAACAGAATATAATTTATTATTAAGGTATAATTTACACTGAGTGCATTTAGTAAATTAAAATATGATTAATATATCTAATATAATTACATACATAATTTATATAAAGATAAAATTAGTGAGTTATGGTGGTTTTTAAAATAAGTTAAGATTAAGGGTATTTTAGAGAAAACTCATTAAGCCATGTCAAGTAGGACTTAACATTTTATTAAAAGGTATAGATATATTGTTTTAAAATGATGTTTAGGATTATATTTTAATTTTTTATTTAGCTTTTTATTTTTGAATTTAAAATGATGTTTGACTATTAATAATTTCTGAAAATAAATATCAATATTCGTCTGCACTTGATAAGTGCTAGTTGATTAGATTTTACGAAGTCCTGTTAGGTATTTAGTTTACACATTCTTAATCTAAATTTTATTTCGCAGAATGTCAATTAAAATTTTAAATTTAGTTTAATTTATAAGATTGTAACATAATGCTTCCAACGTCTGTAAAAATTTAGAAATAGTTTTAGAAATTATTTAATTATCTTTTCAACATATTCGAAAGGATCAACTGCAACAATCAAATTAAAAAAAAAAAATTAAAACAAAAAATTGGAAGAAATATATCAACAGATCAGTCAACCAAGTGTGGAAGAGGTGAAGAAAGTTAAGTAGTTCTCGTGGCAATTTTAAATGTTCAAATTTACCTTTAAGTAATAGGTTTAGGTTGGGGCTATCGAATTCGGTTGAAATTCAGTAGATCGAATCACAACCCAGAAATTTTGGGTAAGTTTGGCTTGCGGGATGGATTGAGCCGACTAACCCGAAATTGTTTTCTAAATGACCGATCAACCTAATCCAATCCATATAATACAAAAACAATGATAATAATAAGAGTAAATTACAGAAAACCCCCCAACCTTTTGGGGGTAGTGCATATTACCCCCCACCGTTTTAAAAATGCGAAATGCACTCCAATCTTTGCATATTTTGTGCGGGAGCCCCTTGAACGCAAAATCCGGCGGCATCTTAGAGAATATTCCGTTTTGGGAGGATTTTTTTAGGGTACAATTGTCCTATTAGTTTATGAGAGGGTTTGTGTGCAATTTTACCTTAAAAATCCCAAAAATAAGACCACATTCATCATCTCAAATCATAATTTATGGCAAATTAAGGTAAACTGGGGGAAACTAAAATATGAAGATGGAAAATTCTTGCCATTGCAGTAGACCCATATTGAATAAGACATCTGGGACGAATTTGAATACTAAAAAGAGATACTTTAATTTGTTGCTCCAATTACTAGATAAGATAAAATATATATACATATATATATATATATTTGTGCTTTTTTCTTTTTTGGTTTTCTACTGATTTCCTCAATATTTTTGGACAAATGAAGGTTGTAATTTTTTCACTTAGATGGACTCTTCAATGTGTGTTCACTTAAGATAGTTTAATCCTAGGTTGTTGAAAAGAGACATGATTGTATTTTGGATATATAAAACCATGTTCTCCACTAAAATATGACTATAAAAATGTATTTGTGGTGCAAGACGTGTTCAAATGACAAAAAAAAACCCTCCAAAACGAAATATTCTCGAAGGTGCCGCCGGATTTTGCGTTCAAGAGGTTCCCGCACAAAATATGCAAAGATTGGGGTGCATTTCGCACTTTTAAAACGGTTGGGGGGTAATGTGCACTACCCCAAAAGATTGGGGGTTTTCTGCAATTTACTCTAATAATAAAATCAAAGCAAAAATCTAATTACAATATATATTCTCTACTCGTGATTCCTTATAACAAAATAGTGGATGGCGCTATTGTTGTTCTTAAGTCCTCACACGTTTTATATATGTTTACTTTTTTCTTTATTCTCCATACCTCAATTTTAAATGCTTGAACGTGAAAAAAAAAAAAGGTAGAAAACAGTGACTAACAACTAGAATTCGAATTAATTTTGGAATGTTTGCTTTGATATTATGTACTATATAATCTCAATTTGCAACAAACTTGGAATTTTATCCTTTGTTTTGTTTTTTATTAATGTCAATGTTGCACTATGTAATTTTTGTTGATATTGGTTTAATCACGTCTTGATTTATAACCTAATTTTGCGGTAAATGACGGCATTTCAAATTTCATATTATTTTAGTGAAGCAATGATGTTAATTTGAATAATTAAGGGCCTCCTTAAATGGTGACTATGAGAATCTAATTCCAATTTAAGTTTTGTAATAAGTCTTGAGTTAGAGATTTCTAATTTATGAAAACCATGGAAAGATATTGGGATCATGATGCTTCTAATCTATGTTTTGCAGAATTGTTGGATAGTGTTGCTTTGCACTCATGTTTGGAGGAAGCATTTGAATTAAATTGTTAAATTTATTTATAAATTATATTTAAATTAAATTAAATTAAGTTAATATATAAATTATTAATTTTCTTATAAATTAAATAAATTATATTTAACCTAAATTATATTTAAATTACATTAATAAATTTCATCATACGTAAATTTATTTAATTCCCAAATGTATGAAATTTTCCATTTATATAAATTTATATAAGTAGCATATAAATTTATTTATATATATTACTAAATTAAAATTATTTATTTTTCATATATATGCAATTTTTCATATATATAAATTCAAATAAATTAATTTTTGTGTAAGAGAAAATTTCAAATCAAGACCTCAAAACACCTTGTAGGGTTGATTGAGCATTTGGAGTTTTTGGACTCTATGTCTTAAAACATGAGTGCAAAACAAGGCACCATCCAAACAATTTCCGGAGAATTTTCATTGGGAATCACAGAATTAATCAAAGAATTTGATTTGTGATTCTGTTAGTTATGATTTGATTGAATGATGGGGAAATGGTACCCTTCTAAAAATAAGTTGAGTGGGTAGGGTGGATCCATCTAGTCAACCCCTAATTGACCTGATTTAGTTCAGATTAGGTTTGGATTTGGCCTTATCGATTTGAAAATTAAATGGATTTAGGTTTGGATTGAACACATTTATGTAATATCTAAACATTAACTCAACCCAAGCCCACCCTACTCCCCGAATTGTCACCCCTATTCCTAAAGATCATGAGTCATGGCAACTTTTAAGGGTCATGAAATTAAACTTCCATAATTTGTTATTATCTCCCGATTCAAATCAAAACTTTCGTTAAATGTTATTCTTTTGTGAATTTTTTGTCCAATGGGAAAAAATCTTGATGGAGAATAACTCACTCCATGTGAAGAGCTTCAAAAGATCATTGGTATGTGTTTCATTCCTTGATGTTTGTGAAAGAAATTTGGGATTTCATGTTGAAGCTAACTTGGGGATATATATTCCATTTGAACTTTATCTAGTATTTTAACATTGTGAATTGTTTGATTGTCCATTACTACTTTGTAGTATTTAGCACTGAAACTGTATTTATGCGTGCAAGAACTCCATGGGATGACTATTGTCTATTATAATAAAAGAGGCATGCTATGTAGTTTTTGTTCCAAAGTTTAAATGTCAAAATTTAACCTTTTTGTTTATCCAACACATCAATAACATTAGGATAATACATCAATAAAAAACCTTTTAATTCCTCAAATGATTCTCAACTTTCTAAGAACTTTCATCATTTCTTATCATCTCTCAACACAAATAAAAATGTTATTCTTTGTATATCCGTAGTTCAAGAATGAAGGAAGCTTTCAATTGAGAAGAACTTTCTTCATCTGAAGAGAATTTCAAAAAATTAATGGGATGTATTTCATTTCTTGAAGTCTATGAGGAAATGCCAAAATTTTATTTTGGCGTTAAATTAAAGATATTTATTTCATTTAAAATTTATTTGTTGTATTTGACTTTATAGTTTGTTCCTCCATTACTGCCTCATATGCGCTTAGAATTCAAATGTCTTATGCGCACGAAAGTCACATGCAAAGGGTATTGCTCGTTTGCAAATGATACAAAAATGTGATTACTCCAACATAAACAAATGTTTCTCCTAAAATCAATATTTGCTTTCAAAATATTGATAAGAATCATCATTATTTCAAATCATAAGATCAATTAAAATTATGTACATTTATATATTCCAAATATTATTTTAATATAAATATATTTTTAATTATTATACCATCATAAAAATATTCTATCTTAATATGAGAATTTTTCGTAATACCACTGGACAAAAATTTAAATAAAACAACATCCACAATAAAATGTATATGTCAAAATAAAATATATCTGTCTGAATACGTTTCACTATAAAAATTTTGAAAAATTATTACGATTAAAAATTGATATTAATAGAAAAAAGTGATAGTAGAAAATTATTTATCACGTCTTCACCACAGCTATGATTCGTAATCTCTGTGAGGGTAGCGAAAAATTTACCATATCATATAGTTGTAGTGAATGTTTTCACCTTAGTGTAGCCACGATAATTTTTTTTTCACCCCGGCCTTTTGGATAATTGGCTACCACCTCCATCGCGATTGTTAATTTTGGATTATTGACTATTACTTTCACTATAGTTTTTTTTTTTTTTTTTTTTTCTACTTCCATTATATATATATATATATTTTTTTTTTCTACTTGGGCCGGGGATCGTCCCCAATCTGATCTGAGTACCCCCAGTGGCCTCGAACCCACCCCCTGTCTGGAGCTAGGATGCAGTACAAACCGCCTTCAGCCAAGGAACGTCGCCCCCACTAGGGTCACAGGCCTGCGCAACTGGGCTCGGCGACTACTTCCATTATAGTTGTTAATCTTTTGGTTATAAAAAAAATCAATAATTCTGTAGTGTTTTTGACCTCACTCCCAAATTGTATATTCTCTCAAAACATTCAAAAACTAATTCAAATATTATCTAGAATATATTGTACAAGAAGTAATAATCCAAAGAGTATATTTTCGTCTAGTAAGAAGGGAAAAAAAATTATTATATTCCTCTATTTAAAAGGAGAAAACAAAGGAAAGTTTGTTATTAGCAAGGATATTGATATGAAATTCTAACTCGAGACTTTTGAGTTCCTTCCATCGCCCAAATAACAGAGATTAGCAAATAAAAGTCAGTATTTTGAAAATAGTATCCAGATGACTACTAGTATGAAATTTTAAATCAGGTAAGCATATTTTCGAAATTCATCTATATAATTTGTCTATAATAACTGTTTTGATGGATATTAGTACTTTTGCTGTTAGTGTTCTTTAATTTTTCATTTGTCGCTGGATTTACATGTTTGGTAAAATAATTAAAAATCTTTTTTTTTTCCCCCTCAATTTTTGTAGTTGAAGAACTAACTGGGATGTGAATTTCATATTACTCGCCAGTGATTTCTCTCTTACTGCTAATGTGGAAGAAATGTGTTATTTGAGGGGAAAGATTTGCCTTCAATTCTTCAACTGTGTAGTTCAAGTGTTGAAGAATTAACTAGTGCAGGATGTGCATTTCTATTATGTTTGGTACAAGAATTCTGGTGAGGTGAAGAATATGTTTTGTTTGTATCATTAAGGATTTTGATGAGGAAAAGAAAATATTATTGAAATTGAAAAGAAAGAAAAAAGAAATATGAAATATGAAATTTTAAGTTTGATTATTTAAAGAAAACATTGAGGAAAGAAGACTTTAGCTTCATTTTCCTCACTATTTTGTGAGGAGGACTTTTTCCCATCTAAATTAAATTTTTCCTCAACTTGTTCGTTTCTTAATATTTTCCTCAGTAACCAAACAAATAAAAATATTTTCTTTAGCATTTTCTTTTCTTTTGCTCATCAAAATCGTTTTGCTAAACATAGTGTGTAAAATATGAAGGAAAGGAAAACTTAGAAAAAATATAGATTAGTTAGGGAAAAGTCATTTTCTTCACAAAATTGTGAGGAAAATGAAGTAAAATCTTATTCTCCAATACATTATAAACTTTCTTCTTTTCTTTCCTTAATGTTTTCTTTGAATAACCAAGCTAACTTGAAATATCATATTTCGTTTTGTTTTCTTTTCCTTTCCTCATCAAAATCTTTAAACCAAACATCGTGTTGATGTGCATTGTCGTTCATTTCTCTCTTATTGATGAGGGACAAATTTATCTTTTGTGATAAAAATAACATGAGGACTGGCAATTGGTTTTGACATGGCTTGTTAAGAAAGAAAGTCAATTTGGTTTTTGTGCTGAGCTCGTAGTAAGACGAAACAGGCTTAGCACTTGAGCTCCCTTTTGCATTCCGATTTACTGCATGATGCTTGTTGATCTATAAAACTACGTGTTGTTCCTTTCATTTAAAGTGTTGCGGCTTATTCAATGAAGAAAAATCAGATCCAAGGGGTAAATTGGAATGCGTTGTTGAAAGCAATTTGAGGGAGAACTTGGGTTCAGAAATATTGAATCTTGTAATTGTTAGGGAATTAATGAAGATGTACCATAATATGTTATGAATCTTGTAATATCTGATTTTCCACTAACTTTGTAATGGATAGTGCCATCATTTTAATTCCTCCATGCGCTTATTGATGGTGACTTTGTGACTTCTTGATGATTATCCTCAGGGTGTTTCTGAGCCTTATGGATATAAGAACGTACAGGAGTATCTTTGCTACCGATAGAATTAGCAATCTTCCGTGCGATGTCTTAGATAACATTCTTAAGTACCTGCCGGTGCATGATGCAGTGAAAACAAGCATTTTATCTAGAGGGTGGAGGTACAGATGGGTAACTATCCCACATCTTGTTTTTGATGAAAACCTCCTACAAATATTACGTGGAACTTACACCATGGAGTCCATTGTGTATCAAATACTGTTACTCCACAAAGGACCCATAGTCAAGTTCATCCTTGAGTTACCTTATGATCTAGGTCCTGCTGTCGACCATTGGTTCCATTTTTTATCAAACCATTGCGTTGAAGAACTCAAGTTGAAATTTCCCTACTTACAAATTCATCGTGCAATGCGTCATCATCTGTTTACTTTTGATCAGCTTAGACATTTGCATCTTGTTAATGCTATGTTGGAACCTCCTTCCACATTTGAAGGATTTAGTAGACTTATCAAACTTGATCTTGTGAATGTCCGCATCGATTCTGGAAAATTGACAAGTTTTATCTCCAAATGTCCAACGCTTAAGGACTTAAATATATATAGAAATTACCATTCCATATGTGGAAACTTTGAGATTGAGGCTCCAAATCTCGAGTCCTTCTGCTTTGAGGGCATACTCCGTTCAATTTGTTTTGTAAAGGCGCCGCTCCTTGAGAAAATTACGATTACCTTGGACAAAACAACTGCAGCGAGAGTGTTTCGAGAACTTGAGAGTAACTTGATAGAGTTTTTTGGTCGACTATTTTCCATCAAAAGATTGAGACTTAATGGCGGCTTTCTGCAGGTAGAATATTTTGATTTTCTTTCTTTAAACATGTGAACTTTCTTGATTCATCTGATCTCAATTTTTGTCATGTATTTCCTTTAAGTTCTTGGCAAGAAGCGAAGTGCCACAGAATCTTCCCAACAACCTTTGCCAACTGGTGGTTCTTGATCTGTTTGAAATCAATTTTGCAATCATAGATGAAGTCACTTGTGCACTTTGCTTGATTAGAAGCTCCCCCACTTTGCAAATTCTTCAAATTCGAGTAAGTGTCGAAGTATTTTATTGCTCTTTGCACATTTATATATATATATATATATATATTTCCTTTTTCTAGTTTCTCTTGTGAAGGAAAATACTCACTGTTGTCATCTCTTCTAGTCGACAACAATTCGTGATGTAGACGCGGAGGATATTGTTCAGTATCTGAAAGTACAACAAAAATGGAAACATAAACACCTCAAAAAAGTGAACATTTTGGAGTTCTCAGGTTCAGAAGCTGAACTGGAATTTGTGAAGCTTCTTTTATCATCAGCAACTGCACTGAGGAAAGTGGAATTTTACCCTTCTTTAGCAGATGAATATGAAGGATTCTTCATGTTAAAAGAGTTGGCAAGATTCCGTCGAGCCTCATCCAAAGCAGAACTCATATTTCACTTCTAAATCAGTTGCATAGCCAGACACGGGGGAAAAAAAATCCCGCAGAAAACTAGCTGAAGTAAGTTGCAGACTATTTTTGTCCATCTGAATTTCATATTTTTGGCTTGGATAGTGGGAAATGTTATGATGATCTTGGTGCATTCATTTGTAATTTCTCCTTCATATCCATCTTGAATTTAATTATCAAGCTTGCTTGTAAATGCTTATGTGGATCCTTTTGTTTTATCTTATCAATGATATGCCCTTATTTGTTTAGTAAAGCTTATGGGTTGTTGTTGTGGTTTACCTTCCTTCATGAGTTTATTTTCATAAGGGATAATTATTTCTACACCTTTTTAGGTTCGGCATAATTACCGAAACACTTCTTGGAATTTGGACAATTGATTACTCCACCTACTATTAGTGCATTTGTGTGCATAATTTGAAATTACATACTTTGAAGTAATGCATAATTACAATTACACCCCCTTGTTCAGGAGATCTACTTGTAATGTTTCAAGATTTTCAGAAGTGTGATTGTAATTATCTTTCAGTTGAACAATAGCTTGTGCAATGGCAATTATCTAAACCTTTGAGGATATTTTTGTAATTGTGCCTAATCTCAAAGGGTCTTGAGGTGATTATACCTTTTCATAATAACAAATTTGAAGAAGTTGAAGCATCAAAATCTTCAATAAAGAAAAGCTGCGAAGGCCACTAGGGTGGTTTTAACTGTTCATTAAGAGTTGCCATTGATGCACATTCTTTCAAAGTAAAGGACTTAGAGTACTCAATTTAATTGTTTAAAAATATTAAACTTATATATTCTCATGTTATAAATTGCAATGTTTATGGGCAAATTTAATAACTTGATTTTCAAGGTTGTTAATTGGCTTGAATTATATGGCTGTTATAATCAAAGGAACAATAACTGCTTTTATCAACAGTGAGAAAAAAATAATAAAAAATAAAATAAGATTTGGCCAAAAGTAACTCGACCACTACAACAACCTTACATCTAAAATCAATTCTTTAACATGTATATATATGTGGGGTTAATTGTGTCAAGATGTGGCATTTATCAACATACTCCCTCGTGTTTTAAAATTATCGATAACTCCCTTGGAGTTTATTTGATTAGATAAACCTTCTCTCGCAGTAAGATTTTGGACGGAATGTGATTATGTCATCCAAAAAATAAATAAACTTCGTAATATATTCCCACCTTTTGTATCTAAACTTTTACAAACTAAACTATCCTTAATAATAATCACTATTCATGCTTACAGTGAAGCAATTATTGCCAATAATAGTTTAATTTGTAACAGTTCAAATATTAGGGGAGAGGTATATTAGAAAATCCAATTAATATTTTGATAATATCATCAAATTCCGTCTAAAATCCTTACACAATAAAAGTTTATATAAGGATAATTACCTCAGTGTCGCCTAAGGTTTATTATAATTACCACAATATTCCCTGATATTTGGATAATTATTATTACATCTCCTAAAGTTTGGATAGATATCATTACACTTCTTGAAAATTCTAAATATTATAAGTACACAACCTAAATAAAGGGATGTAATTGTAATATTATGAGTTAGCCTAGGGATCCAACTGTAGTACGCATGCCTTTAGGGGGTGTAATTATAATTATGCATTAACTGTGCTGTACACATAACGGGATGTAATAATAATTATCCAAACTCTATGGGGTATTTTTATAATTATAATAAATCTCATAAATATAGAGGTAATTATCCCTCTATATAATTTAGTAAATTCGTAAAGGAATTGTTTCTAATTCTAACTAAAAAATAGCATACCCGCTGATGAGAGGCAATTAACTGTGGGCGGTGTCCTTGTCCCAATAAACAAATTCATTCTTGGGCCCATTTCGTAAGGCCGTCCATTATAGGCGACATGTACGGCCATATGGGTTCGTAATGCAGCTTTTTCTTATCCGTTTGAAACTCCTTTTTCCGGACAAATATCATATTCCACATGTTTTATAACGTTAAAATACCAAAAATAATGTAGACTAAGATGGTATATGATAAAATTTATTGAAAATATCTTATAAATTTTTACATATTATATAATATTTGTGTCGCTTGTAATATTTCAAATTTTATTTTAGAATAAGTTGTTCAGATATTCAAGCTTTTAACATGTTAGTAATAACATTTGTAATTAAAATCAGAGATTCATATTAAAATTTTAAAAATAAATTAGAAACAAAAAAAAATTACCATCTTATTTTGGGAATTTTAAGCTCTTCTTTCTTAAAAAATACATAAAAAAAAAAACAAAAATCATAAAAAACTGATAGCATCTCGTAAGTTTTCACTCATTATAAACACGCTCTAAGCCGCATCAATACAATATCATTTCTGTTCATTATGTTCTCAATTCTCAATAGTTTGCTGCGTGTGTATGCGGGTTTTTCCTTTTTTTTTTTTTTTTGTTTTGTCTCATTTATCGGTTATAGCACTTGTATACGATCTATAATAAAGTAACAGCTCTTTTAGTGTGTTTTATTTTGATTTCCTTAAATTCCCTTATTTAGTGGAATTTATATAATATTCTCAAACTGCCTTTTTTTCTTTTTCTTTTTTTTCTTTTTTGCCTTTTTCATAACAACAGTACATGACTTAGAATTTACTATTACTATTTAAAAAGGGAACCAATCAACTGGTCGGATTGGTTGGACCATCAAGCGACCAAGCACGCGGTCCAGTTTTGGCAAAGAAATCGGTGAATTTACAAATTCTGCTTTATTTTGTATAAATTGCTGAATCCTACGGTTGAACCATCTGAACCGGTAGACTAATCACAGTTTTAGAAAAGAGGAGGGTTCGTTTTTGGCACTTTTGAGAGAAAAAGGCAAAAATTGAAAAGATCACTAAAAATCATTGAATATTGTTTTGTTCCGTCTTTAGACTTTATAAATTCACATTTTAATGATTATATAATGATGTGAATCTTTTAATTTGAAATTTAGGCAATTACGTTTTAGACTCCTTATGTTTTATATTTATCTTCGAGTGATCTTTTATACTATAATGGTTGAAATTAATAATTTTGGTTCTTTATATTCTATTTTTTGGCATTTTAATAGTGCATACATAAGTGTGCATATATATATATATATAGGTATTACATAATATGACATCATGATTTAATCACTATCTAACTAATGATTGAACAAGTGAACTGTGAACTAGTAATTCTTCTGATTCAATAAATAGTCTAATTTTTCGACCATTACTCACTACAGTTATTTTATAGTCTCGCAATTATATATGTATATATAATTATTATCTAATTGTAAATGCACACAGAGTACGCGCGTGGTGCTAGCCTTTAATAGAGCAACAATTGTGTTTTGCTGTCTTATGCAACATTATTAAAAAATCTTTAATTATCTATCTACTTATACCTATAATATATGTGAAAAGTAAATGTTCATACACATATTGTCCACTAATTATTATACCAAAATACTATTTTCAGTATAACTTTTTCTAAGTCCAGTGTAATTGGACTTTTTTGTCAGTTTCATAATAATTGCTATCTCCCAAAAAATTTCTCTTTCTTTCAAACAATTCTCTCCACTATGTTCAATTATTTTCCACTAAAAACATATAATTCCATTAAAATTTAAATACATAATCAAATTTTAACATGAGTCAATCAGATTATGAAAATGAAATCGATTTCAGCGATGAATAGATCTACGTAAATTGAGATTAAGAATGAGCTTAAACTTTTTTGGTCTTAAAAATTTAATAAGGTCATGGTTAATATATTGATTGATTGCATGTTTAAATGAAAGCTAGATTATAATTGTTTAGTATAATGGTGAGAATTAAGAGAATTTTTTATAAAGAGAGAATTTTGTTTAAAATAAAGCTATAATGAAAAGGGTAAAAATATCTAAGTGCACTGGACTTAAAAAAAGCTACACTGGAAATAGCACTCCCTTATAATATGAGCGCATATGTACATGCAATGTGCAAAGAACTCTTCCCGCGTAGTTGAACCCACCAAATTCAACACCATAGCTTCACCAAATACCAACAAAATTAAGAGATGAATAAGGCGGCGCCTCATGAATTTGGTATAATTGTCAAAATGCACCTTCAAATTTGAGGTAACAAAAAAAGCTTAACATAGCATATGTAATATTATAAGTTAATTGCTTAAATATGATGCCTACTTGTTAAACATCAACATAACTAACAATTAGAAGTATAATGACAATTATTCAAATTTCAAAGAGAGTTTTAATAATTATACCAAACCTTAAGGGTATTTAAGTAATTATTCCTACACGTTATACCAAACAATTAGAGATATAATAAAAATTATTCAAATTTCAAGAAAAATTTTAATAATTATACCAAACCTTAGAGGTGTTTAAGTGATTTATTCCTAAAATTAAAAATAACTCGTTATACCAAACCTCAAGGGTGTTGAAATAATTATTCCTAAAATTAAAATAACTCGAACCCCTAGTATCTTTATGGAGACTTGTATGTGTCACCAACTAAACTATCATCTTACCAAGTTCCCATTTCACTTTATGGCCAAGTGCATTAAATATTTTCATATCGGTGAATATAATACATATCTATCACACATACAAAATGAAACATTATTTGAGATTAAAAAAAAAATAAAAAATTCCAAGCTTGATGTCATGGTTGCTAACCAGTACAAACTGACTCCCTCAATGAATGGCCATTAATGTTCATAGCCGCTTTAGTGCAAAATAACCATGAATCATAAATTCCCATAATTGAGTCCTTACTTTTATCGTTCTAGCTACATCTAAATACAAATAACAAAAATAACAAAAAATTTAATGCTGGTAAAAGAAGTTGGAAAGCCCACATTATAAATAGGCCATAACTCAGAGGGCCTCAGCAGATGCATGATTCTCAACCACCATGTGGGAAAGTACTTCAACTACATTCAAATGATGCAATTATTTTCTTCCCAACAGAAAAAAGACAAGAAAATCCTTAACAGATAGAGATCGGTTTGGCTGGAAACTAGTGTGAACTCAGAAGTAGATTCTTGAATAAAATCAGAAGTTTCATAAAAATGAAAAGGTATTTATGTCATATACAAGACCTGGATTAGAAGATGATTCTCCTTCGAACATCCAGACAATCTCAACACAAGTGATCAAATATTATTAGATTTAGAAGATTGAGGTATCCCTACTACTACTTTCCTCGTATCAAAATAAATTCCGGGATTGTATTTTCAAGATACCAATTTTTCTTACAAAAAGAATGTACTAAAAAAACAAAAGAATCAAACAAAACAAAAAATCAAAGAAATTACAAGAAACATAAATGATCATCACCATTCTTTACTTGTTGCGTATGATACCAAGAGATGCCGTGCTGATGCACTGTAGTCTCACTCTCCCATCCGCGTGTCTCAAGACTTCTTGTCCTCTCGCAGACCTGGATATTTACAACATTTGATGTCCTCTTTTGACGTTTTTACATTTTAGTAGCCAACATGTTCCATACGAAGCCCAATTACCAATAACTACTCCACCTGCTCACCGATCAAGTCTAGGCCCACGAGCAAGAACGAAATCCCCTGAAAGAGCAAGAAGTAAAAATGGATCCCTTGAGCAGACAAGAGACTTCTTGCCGCAGCTGTCAATAGAAGGAAAGCTAGGGCCAACTCTTTCGTGTATATCCTATTGTGCTTCTTCTTCCGAGAAGCCTTCGCTGTTTGTTGCTTAATTTCCTCTAGATTAGGTTCGGAGCTCCCTCTATGGTGGGTCGGGGGTTTCTCGACCAAAGATACAAGATCACCCTCTGAGGAGCGACCCGATTTCTTGGTGACGACCCACTCGTATGCACTTCCAAGTTGGAAGAGCCCAGAGATCATAGCATTGAACTTGGTAACTGACATGGTGTTTTCGAATAGTAGGTAAGGGACTATGAATGGAAATGATTTCGGAGCTGGGAGTATATTGAGAAATGACATGGTGGCAGGGATGTAACAAACAACCCATGATGGGAGTGTAGCCTCCGGAACAAACATTGTCATTGGTAGAATAATACAGAAAAGCGTGAACGAGTAAAATGGGAGTATAAGTTTTCGAAGAAGGAAGAAGAGAAAAATCAAGTTGGCTTTCTTCCAAATGCTTATCTGCATTGACAAAAGTTAGACAAATCAGTGTCGCCAGATAGAATCACTTAGTTCAACGAATTACGACAGATGGCATATATATATATAGAGAGAGAGGGTGTTTGGCTAAGCTTATTTGAAACATTTTGTCAGATTCTACTTCTTATAACATGTTTTTGGAACTTAGCAGTTGTCAGATCTTACGTAATAATAAGTTGTTGAAGTTTTTGAATAAATAAGGTTTTGAAGCTTGTTGATGTGAGTAACGTCAATTTTGTCACTAGGACACCTAATAATTATAAAAAGTTGTGTACTAACGTCCATAGGCTTCAAGATCCTATTTCATTGAAACACTCCAACAACTTATTTTTGCAATAAGATGTAACATCCTTTGAGCTCTAAAACCATCTTCTAACATGTCGGAGCTTACAAGATGTTTTAAATATGTTTAGCCAAACAACCTCTTAGAACGCAGAATGTCTTCCTAGTATCATCAAATACCTTTGATCTAATAATGGCTGGCAAACAAAGACGGAACAACTGCATTGGCCCAGAATGCCATCTATGTTGTTGCTTGCGGTAAGCTTCATAAGATTCCGGCAATTCACATTGGCACTAAGAATTCCACAGAACACAATCATTTAGTTCATGAACAATTGAATAAATGAAAACCGCTAAATCAACATTATTACATTGAAATACCTCAACATCATTAAGAAAGATGAATTTCCATCCATGAAGATGAGCTCGTACAGCAATGTCCATGTCCTCTACGGTGGTCCTCTCCATCCATCCACCCGATTCTTCTAATGCCTTGATCCTCCACACACCGGCCGTCCCATTAAACCCGAAGAAGTTGAGGAAAATTCCATTCACTTGCTGCTCCACTTCGAAATGAAATGCTAAATTAATGAGCTGCAATCTCGTTAGTAAATTTTCATCTTTGTTCACAAACGACCACCTCGCCTGAACCAATCCTAGTTCCTCATTATCCTACAATTCAACACGAAACACACTCTCATAAGCTCCATCGAACTACACATGCAAAATGGCTGTCCTAACTTATGCTAGAATTCGGACAAACATATTCAATCAACGTCAATGCAATCTCCAACTATATGGTGAAAGATACCTTGAAATGAGGAACAGTCCTCTTAAGAAAATCCGGGTTCGGCTGAAAATCGGCATCGAAAATGGCAACAAATTCATAATCTTTAACATAACTACAATTCATGGCAGATTTAAGGTTGCCAGCTTTATAACCCTCCCTAATCACTCTATGTCTGTATATGATATTGGCACCATTTTGTTGCCATTTATGCACCTCTTCTTTAATAAGCAACTGCGTTGTTGGATCATTTGAATCATCCAAAATTTGAATGAGCAATCTCCCTTTAGGCCAGTCCAAATTACACACAGCAGCAATTGATTGTTGATAAACCTATCACAAAGTCACAACACTGGTAACTAAAGCAACCAAGAAAACCAAGAATTTGATCATAAATTGTTTTTTTCTTCTTCAAAGTTGAGGCAAAAAGACAAGTGTTACCTCTTTTTCATTGCACATGGGGATCTGAACTAAGACCATAGGGAAATAGCCATCTCCATCTCCAGACTCAAGATCTACAGGACCTTGTTTGGCAACTGGTTTGATCTTCCTGAGCTTAATCCAGAAGCAACCCAAACAGAGGATTAGCCTATCCAAGCTCTGGATTAGGAAAAGCAAGATACAAGCATTGGCCAAGAACTGAAGCGGTGGAGCAAGATATTCCACTCTGATCAAAACCCACTTGGAATAAAGCAAATCAAATACATCCCTCACAGCAAAACCACTTGTTAGAGCATAAAGATGATGCAGCTGAAGATCGGGTGTTCCAAAATGCCACCCTTTGAAATATGCAGCAATTTCAAAACCAAGGAGTATTAAAGACAGCCAAAGGAAGACTTTAATGAAAGCGTAGAATCTTGACTTGACGGTTGGGTTCTCCGTCAACGCGGTGTCGGTGTCGGTGAAGTCCGTGCGGCCAGAAGCGACGCGGCGGCGGACGATGGCGGCGAGGGAGAAGAATGCGGCGGCAATGGAGGTGAGACAACCAGCTGCCTTGTGGGCTTTCAAGAGGATAACCCAAGTGAGCTGCTTGGCGTTCTTGTTGCGGCCGCCTTTGGGAACGGCGTCGTTTGGGTAGATGAAATCTTCATCTGAAGGGGATTCTAACTCCACCATAGACCAGTTGTTTGGGTTCTCCATTTTCACTACTACAGGGGTACCCTTGTGAGTTTCCTTCGCCCACCATGGAGCCATTTTCAACACTTTCTTTTTTCTTTTTTTCTTTTTTTTCCCCTTCAAGACCCGAGTGATGAAATGTGATAAAAATGGAGTAAATATCAAATCTTAGAACAATACTTGAAAAACCCAGATGAAGAATCAGCTTAAGAAATGGTTTCAAGCAAACAGGGAGGAACAAAATGAGGGAAAACGGTTTAAATCACTGAATCTCCTTATTTTCTGGGTTTTCTGAGAAGAGCAAATCTTGAAAGCTGGGGAAAAAACCAGAGGAAAAAGGGAAGAAGACTGAATGCTACAAAAACTTCATTTTTGAATGACAATAAGCATTCATGACGTTATGGATCTTATAAGGGAAATACAGTAGAAAGAAAAATATTACAGCATTGAATTCTATATATATTGTTATAATAATAATAATTAATATTGAAGAAGAAAGAATGGCGAAGGGGGTTACTGAGAAAGAACAGTACAAAAAATGGTCCTACAAATACATTACATTCATTTACAGCTTGCACCAAGTAGAGATTTTTGAATTGAAAAAGATGTAGAGAGAGAGAGAGAGAGAGGCAAAGGATAACAGCTCAACACGTCTTTGATTTTGATTCCACAGTCTAAAGTAAATTTGGAAAATCAAATTCATTATACAAAACAGACAGCTTCTTCTGTTCTTGTGGGTCAAAATCATCACCACGTCCCAAAAAAATGAAATTTTGATAAAAAAAAAAAAGGGAAGAAGAAGAAATTCTTCCTACTAATTTTTAGTTTTCACCAGCCTGTTTATATTCTTTGGATGATGAGAACAATATAATTGAAAAAGAAAGGGAAAATGAGTGACCAATCAAGTAGCTCGGGAAAAAAACAAAAATAAAAAAATGACCAATCAAAGTGGTGTGGAATACAAAGAAACAAGAAAATGAGATCATAAAAGAAATAAAATGCAAGAATTCTTGAAGGGAGAGATCGAATTTTTAAAACCCTAAAAGAATTTAACAATGGCAAGAACAGGAAATCGAGTGGAGTTTAATGCCCCAGCTAAGACTTCCTCTGTAAAATAAATTTCTTTCACCGTGTGGATTAAATCAAGAATTTACGGAGAATTAATGTGAATAAAATTTAAGAAAATTAATAAATGAATAAATTATAAATACAGACCTCTGTCCCTCTTTTCACCCACCAAAAAAGATTTGAACTTTGTGAAGAAGTGTGTGAAAATCATGCACAAATGGGCTGTTTAATCCTGCATGAAGAAGAGGAGGAATTTTTTTTTTCTTTTTTTGTTTTTTGAAGTTTTTTAAATAGTTTTTAAATTTTAATTTTATATGTTTGGGTTGTTAGATAAAGAAAAAGAAATTCATGGCTGTTGTTTAGTGACCATTGCTCGCGGACTTTGAACAGTGGGAAGTCCTAAAACCGGCTAATTTGAGTTTTTACTTTGACTAAAATTAATAATAATACATTGCTCAAGTTAAGACCAAACAAAACGCGAGCCCCAAAACTTGCCGATTCAAACCTAAATTTTAGGTCGTCTTAAAAGTGGGGGGAAGAGAGAGAGAGAGGAATTATACTTTTCCGATTCGCTATTTTTCGTGGAAGTGTGAACTCATTACACTAGTTGGGTATAAATGATGGATTATCCATGATTACAAAGAAGTTAAGTCAAATTAGGGAAAATGTCGAAATAAATTTGAACTAATAACTTTTTTAGTTTTACTTGTGGCTATCTGGAATTCTTTACATTTGACCTAAGTTTGCATGCGCAAGGAGAATTTTTATTTATATTGTTTGGATTAAAAAAGTAACCATATGGCTTTTTTTGTTATTGACTTATTGTTGTTATACTATTTTGTATAGTGTAGACTTAAATTTTAATAGAATATTTGTGTTACAATAATATCTTATTTAATTTTTAAAAGTAGTCACTCATCGAATTATCATTATAATTACGACTGTAAAAAGTAATTTTCTTCAGAAACTTGTGTGTTTGTAAGCAAACTTTTGTATATATTTAGTAATGTCTAATTAATTTAGTTAAAATTGTCGTACCCGAAGTAAATTTTTGTTGAAAAATGATCTGATTTGAATCAAGTCAACTACTTAAAATTCAAGATTTAAGTTATTCATTTTGCAAGTTTTTTGTCGATATATTCGACACAATTTATGTTTGTTTGATAGTTAGTTACGTGTATATCTACCCGTTGAAATATTGCAACACTAAATTTGCCTTTTCACTTTTTAAGTTAAGTTTAATGGTGTTTTTCTTTAACTAATGACATTTATCTAGGTTCTTTTTTTTTTTTCCCCTTTTTTGTTTGCTTCTTATAACTAACTACATGGCGGCTGTAAAGCAAGTGCTCACAAGATGAGAATGAATAATATGCATTAAGGGAAGAAAGAAAAAGAAAAACATAAAATTAACTTTATTGTTGTCTTTTTCTATAGTAAACAATAATTTTAATAATATACATATATATTTATATCAATAAAATTAACTCTATTGCTGACTTGTTTTCACATTAAAAAGAACCAAATTTAATTATAACAATTACTGTGCCATAGCTCAGATCATAAATACAATTGTGACAAAAACGTGACCCAATTCATCCCACCTTTATTATCCTTAAATTAAAAACTTATTAGTTATTATATTTATTTTCCATTTTTATTTATTCAAACTGTAAAGACAAAAGAACAAAAAATGAACTTCATTAAAAAACAACGCTAATCTGCCGTCAATTAATGATGGGATAAGTTAAAAGGTCGAAAACAACCTTGGGATCTGCCATATCACCGACACTTTTTTGTGCAGGTGGCCTTCCAATAGGATGTCCAATGTAGTAAATTAAATATAAATAATATTGAAGCAATTGAGGAAAGAGGATAAGTGTGAAAACTAGAAAGAAACAACCACCACAACAACTTAAAGGTTCATCCATCCATGTTTTTGCAGTGTTAAAATTAGGACAAGTGTTTGGAACTTTCCACGAGTGATGTGGGTTTTGTGGTTATTGTCAAAAATCTATAGATGTTGCTAGTAGATTTGTTCCATTCAACACCTTCACACTTGGCAATTAAAATTCACATGCATCCATCCATATGATATAAAAAAGAATTGAAATGACATTAATTAAGTCAAAATTATGTTAAGAAACACTTAAAATATCTTTTTCTTACATCTTTCCCCCTTAAACTTTCCATGTGTAAGCACTTTACAAACGTTTTACCATTTCAATTTATAGTCAAGGAAACATGTCACTGGAAATGTATATCAAAGTGTTGAAGATCCCTTATCGGTGTAAATTCTAGTTCATAGTTCCTTATGCATGGTCCGTTGGCGGAGCCAAAAGAAAAAAAATTCTTATCGGGGCATAAATATAAATTAGTGTTTACTAAATACTCAATATGTGTGCATAAAATAATTAAATACAAATTTTATATTTATTAAAATGTAATGTAAACTTGATTTGTATGTATTTATTAATTAGAAGACTGATCAATATATTTAATATAAATGTGGACATAATTGAATATAAACAAATATTAAGGGATATTTTATGCATGATACATGCAAAATATACCATCAAAATAAATATATTTTACCCTCATACTTTATATATAGTATAGATATAGATATATAAAGAAGTAATATAAATATAAAACAATACACAAATTTCTATTATATTAGATTCCTTATTCCAAAATGATATTTTTATCTTCTATTCTGTGTCTTTAAATACATATCATGTGTTTGCATTTATTACAAAATATTTTTATAAGAAATATCTAATACACGTGGCGTGTATTTAAAGTATGAAATATGAGATGAAATGCTATTTTGAAATAGAGGATCCAATCCGAATTTCTATCGATACACACAATGACATGCAGTGAATTAAATAAATTTTTATAATTATTCATGCAATGTTTTTTGGTGTCGTTCGCACACCTTGCATATTGACTTGAATCATGAATGTGGTAGGTGTTTTTTTATAATGTTGTCTCCACTTCAACTAAGTCATATCTTGACAAGCTTGCTCAATTTTTATTTATCTACTTTCATTTATGATGAGCATAGTCAAAAGTTGGGGCATTAAATAATTGTATTGGGGACATTACTATGGGTACTACTATATATGAAGGGTGTTATTGAAATTTCAAAGGAGCCACCTAACCCCATCCCCCCATCCCCCGGCAAGGTCTTTATAATGAACTCGAACACTTGCATAGATGAAGGGATTGACTTGCAACCAAAAGGGTGTTAGGCTAGCTAGTGTGGGCCTACCGATAACTCTTCGATACCTAAATCAGACAAGGCTGAGATGAGATAATAAAACATAAAGAGATCACTAAGAGCTTATGAATAGTGATTAATTGCCTCAACAAAGATAGGAGTATATTTATACTAGACAAAATATACCATTTGTACAGATCCACGTGATTCCATTAATCACGAGACCTCTCAAAGGCCTGATCAACTGCCATTAACCCATCCCATACGGCGGAGGCAGGATCCTATCCGGATCTAAAAGGAAAGCCACAAATCTTTGACCTAATAGTCATTCATGTTAACATGAAGTATATCCAAAAGTTTTCCAACAAACTCCCATTTGGTTGTCTTTTAATTTTCAATTCTTTCCATTATTTTCTAAAATGTAGAAAAATAGAAAAATAAAAATGTACATGGATGATTTATTTGAAAACATTGAGTAGGATAAGTAGAGGAATGAATAATTGTTATACTTATATTTTATTCTTGAAATTTTCTTAAAAAATGTGCATATAATTTAATTTCTTTTAGATGAATTTGATTACTTTACGTCACATCAATTTTAAATTTTGATTAAAGTGGTGATAAAATAATAGAGTAAATTTAAAAAGAAATAAAAATAAAACTAAGCCCTATTTTTCAATAATAGATAAAAACAAAAAAAAAGTAGTTTCAAGGTTTCAATTTTTCAATGGTGATGGATAAAAAAATAATTTCAAGTTTCTAGATAATAAATATATGAGAATAGGTCTTTGAAATACAAACAAACGGCTTTAGCCTTTTAGATAAATGTAAGGAATCCCGCGTTGCGACTTGCAAACGTTGCCAGGTGCCTTGCTACTGGGACTTCTAACCGCGCGCCGATTGACAAAGTCTTCCTAATAATTATACTTTTACCGCGTGAATTTTGTACGGTGCCTCAGAGGATAAGGCCTCAGCCTAATGTATATTGATGTTGTATCATATACTCCAATTATTTATAAGACGTGAGATTAATGCGATGCATGATTTTTGTTCATCGAAAATATGTTTTGAGCATTATATATTATTTGAGTAAATTTATTTTTCTTAATTAAGAAAATATGAAGATAAAATAAAATGATCGTGTTAGTTGGATGTTTAAAAAAATAGTGAATGCAAAAAAGTTGGTGGAAGAATGATTGCGACTATGAATTATTCTTAAGAAATTTATAGTCAAAACCCCAAAATAGAATAATGGTGCCAGGTTTATTTGTTGTACGAAGGATCAAATTGGCAAATTAAAATTTGGTATCATTACTTTCATTTTTGACACGAAACAATATTTTCTTTTATAGTAACTAGGGTCAATATACGTAGTTCCCGCATGTATAAATACATTTTAAATATTAACATGTAAAATACAATATGGAAACAATAATAAGATCCACATAAATAAAATAAGTCTTTTATAAACTTCAAGAAATACCTCTTTCCATCATGAATTGAGTTCTTTCCATTAAAATTTTCTTGCATTTTTTCAAACTTAAAATATAGATATTAAATATGATAATTTTTCTAAACAAAATAATTTTTTTTTGAATATCAAGATGATTGCTCAATCACTTGGCAAATGTAAATTTACATTGAAGTAATAGTACAATTTATTGAGTGAAATTCAGTATGTTGTGTGAATATATGAAAATATTTCAAGTACTTTTACAATATGATTAAAGAATTCTCACATTTTTCTTGTAAATAAAATAGATATTATGATAAATTTTAAATGTATTTTGCTGTCATAAAAAATAAATATGTCTAGTAATAAAGATTTACATGCGATTACCTTCATGTTTTTCTCAAAAACTCAACAATTAAAATATCAAATTTTAATACATAGCATAAACATACAAGGGTTTATTTATCAAAAAATAAATAAATAAATAAACATACAAGGGTAAAAAAGGAATTTTGGGGTATCATGGGATCCGCATTATTCGGAGCGTCGCAGGTGTCAACCGGGTCGGTCCATCCACTAGTCAAATCCATTGACAAAAAACAAACAAATAACAGAAAGAATTATCAAAAGAAAAGATTATTTAGTAATAGGAAAGTAGGAAACAGTATGTGGAACAGTGCTAGAGTAGGTGGAGAAGTTGCATGATGGGCGGACAGAATGACACGTGGGACAACATACGCGTCTACAAGCTGGCAGCCACCGCCGGCAGGCGGCGGCCCGCCCGGGGACCGGCCCCGCTAACCACGTTCTACGCCCTGTATTTGGATTTTTGGAAAATGAGGCTGCACCTGAATACAGTACCATCAGATTAAAAAATACTGTTGGATGTTAATTTATGTTTTAATATTTGATTTAAACTATTGACAAGCAAACTCTAATTTTTTATTAATTAAATATTCAATTATATTTTATATGAATTGAATTTAGTCACTCGACGCGATAATGAATGAGAAATTGCCATCTTAACAAAGTAATTTTAAATATTTGTCAGACTTGTTTGATGGAATGTACATACTTGCCCTACTTGTGATCCGAGTGAGATTGCACTATATTAATAAATCTCATGCATCGTTGGACACAATTGATGAGTCATTATCTAAGTGGCAATGTAAAAGTTTCGTAACATTTTTATTATAAGTTCGATTCCCACTGATAGTGTGTTGGTTTTTATTAATGATATTGTAGCTTAGAGGATTATCTACGACATGATAGTTTAGTAAAATTGTCTTGTCTTAGTCATGCATTTGGTCTCTGAATATCTTGATATATTAATTAAATAGAATCGTACTTTCAAAAAAAAAAAAGGTTCCATTGTTTGACCTAAATGATTGTGGTGAAATTACCATATACTGTAATATACCGCATGGTGTTTATTAAGCAATATTATCACAATTGTTTTGTGGAATGACCAATCTAGCCCTGAGTTCTTGTTGCAAATTTTGTCTATTCTTATAGCAAAAGTCACATTTTTCAATGAAAAGAAAAATCTTTATATCAGGAAAGTGGCCTTGATTACTAACGACATTCTCGAACATGCAATTATTACATTAACAGCTTACACAGCACGAGTTCATTACCTGAATATGAATTGACCCATTGAGACAATCGTATCAAACAAAAGACTAGAGATTACGCCCTCATTCCTCAAATCTTGCTCAAACAATAATATCAACCCGCCCCGTTGAATATGACGTGTTACCAAAGTCTTGGATCATAGACTTTGTCAAATATTGTTCATTCCCTTAATAAACGGTCCACTGACAGTGACTAATGTGCGCCTTGTGCCACACGACAAGCTGGCCAGTAAATAGGTTTATTTTGGAAATGAAATAAAGATTTATAAACACAATTTTTAGGGAACTTTAGCAGGGCTAAATTCATGAATGAGAAATATTGATATTTTTATCGCATAATAATTTGGAGAATTTTATTTATATCGATTAATATTTCTGATTTTTGTATATATTTAAGTGTTGATATTTATGTATTGATTAGATATTATTGTGTCTCTAAACAAAGCAAAGAAGTGGCACGTCTAACATATTTTATCAACTATTAGGTATAACTGTTAATTTGTAATAAAAATATATTTTATTTAATATATATTTCTAGCTTAAATTCTTTGAACTTTTTTATTGTCATTTTTATTTCACATCAAGCGAATGCAATCTATAGTTATATGAGAATTAAGTTTCATTGTAGGCAAATGATAAAAATAGGGTAGATGATTTAATAAATTTACTTATTATATATGGATGTATTTGCTTGTAACAATACATTATATGGAATATAGGTACTTATGCCTTACAAATTAATTAAATAATGACTAGAATGACTAACGTAAATAAATATGAAGACTCTCAATTCATAGGATTATTTAGTATTTTTAAGAATCTTAAGAACATAAAATATAAAAATTAGAATGATGAAAATTGAGGAGCCAAATTTTGGAGTATCAACTAAATGAAGAAAAAAATATTGAGAATGTTTGAAAGTTGCACGCTTAAGTAAGAGTATGAAGGACAATTTGGTAATAAGTTCACCTCATTTACTAAAAAAGCTAACGGTTGACTAACGTAGAGAAGTATGCGATGATATTCATAATACAGGATGTAATTCTTACATCTATACTATTTAAAGTATGAAGGCTAAAGATAATTATTTTGATGGTACGTTTAAATGTATCATGCCTAAAACGTTCCTTAACATCAACACACCTTAATGATTGCCCTATAATATAATAAAAAATCATCAACATACTAATTTATGTTTAAAAAAAATATATTAATTAAATAGTACCGCCTTAAAAAAAAAAAATCATTGTTTGACCTAAATGATTGTAGGTGAAATTACCATATATTGTAATATACTGTGTGGTGTTTCTTAAGCAATATAATCACAATTGTTTTGTGGAATGACCAATCTGGCCTTGAGTTTTTGTTGCAAATTTCTCTATTTTTATAGCAAAAGTCACTTTTTTCAATGAAAAGAAAGATCTTTATATTCGGAGAGCGACCTCCATTATTAATGACACATTTGAACATACAATTATTACATTAACAGCTTATACAGCACGAGTTCATTACCTAAATATGAATTCACCCATTGAGACAATCGTATCAAACAAAAGACTAGAGATTACACCCCTATTCCTCAAATCTTACTCAAACAATGGTATCAACCCGCCCCGTAGAATATGATGTGTTACCAAAGCCTTGGATCATAGACTTTTGTCAAATATTATTTATTACCTTAATAAATGGTCCACTGATAGTGACTAATGTGCGCCTTGTGCCACACGACAAGCTGGCCAGTAAATAAGTCTATTTTAAAAATGAAATCTTTGGTCGGAATCTATTTCGCATATTCCAAGTACACAATTATAGTACGATAAATCGATTGGGTTTTAAATTGTTTAAAAATTTATGTAATAATGAAGGATTTCATAATTGCATGTTTATTGCGCAATTTTGTTAAAAAGCATGATTTATAAATACAATCTTTAATTATGGAACTTTAGTAGGGCTAAATTCATGGATAAGAAGTATTGATATTTTGATTCCATGATAATTTGGAGGATTTTATTTGTATCGATTAATTTACATATATATGATTTTTGTATATATTTAAGTATTGATATTTATGTATTGATTAAATATAATAATTTGTCTAAACAAAGTACGGAAGTGACATGTCTAACGTATTTTATCAACTATTAAGTATAACTGCTAATTTGTAATAAAAATATATTTAATTTAATATATATTTCTAGCTTCAATTCTTTGAACCTTTTTGTAGTCATTTTTATTTTATACCAAGCGAATGTACTGTGGTTATATGAGACTTAAGTTTCATTATGGGTAAATGATAAAAATAGGGTAGAAGATTAAATAAATTTATTTATTATATATGGATGTATTTGCTTGTAACCATACATTATGTGGATATATAGGTACTTACGCCTTACAAATTAATTAAATAATGACTAGAATGACTAACATAAATAAATATGAAGACTCTCAATTCATAGGATTATTCAGTATTTTTAAGAATTTTAAGAAAATAAAATATAAAAATTAGAATGATGAAAATTGAGGAGCCAAATTTTGGATTATGGACTAAATGAAGAAAAAAATATTGAGAATGTTTGAAAGTTGCACTCTTAAATAAGAGTATGAAGGGCAATTTGATAATAAGTTCACCTCATTTACTAGAAAAGCTAACGGTTGACTAACGTTAGAGAGGTATGCGATGATATTCATAATACAGGAACAGCAGGTAACTCTTACATCTATACTATTTAAAGTATGAGAGCTAAAGATAATTATTTTGATGGTATGTTTTTATGTATCATGTCTAAAATACTCTTTAATATCAATCTATCTTAATGATTGTCCTATAATATAATAAAAAATCATCAACATACTAATTTATGTTTATAATAAATTATGTATATATTTATATTAAACTATTGATCATATTTTAATTATTAAATATTCATAAATTAAGTTTTTATATTTTTAATATATATAAAATTTATATTATATAATTATTTCATGCATACAAATCAACTGTACAGTAAATACTAATATGATACAGTAAATGGTGCAATATGTATTTCACCCTTAAATTAATCAACAATTACATTAAAAATCAACCTTTAAGTATAAAAATAAACAAACAAACAAGTCCATTATTTAGTAGAAAAACAAATTCAAATTCATAATTAATTTCTTGGATCGACTCAATTTTTTCAATCCGTAATATTTTCCCTTCTAATTCCCTTTTTCCGCTCCTTTGGAATTGAGTGAAAGCACGACTAATCTGAAATGACATGTCTCCTAGTCTCTACGACCATAATAATAAAATTAATTCCTGGAGAAGGGATTATTATGTCATTTTCAAGTTAGTCAACAAATAAAAGACAGATGGTATGTTATTGTCCTAAGCGTGACATTTGAGCGGATGACGTGTTGTTGTCCTAAGTATGACATTTGATAATCGCACTATTATTTTTCAGTTCTATTATCCATACACGTTGTGTTGAAAAAAAATAAAATAAATATATTTTTCAGTTGAATCTGTGATAAATATTTTTGTTGTTTCGAACTTAAATGAAGTGGTGTTTCTTCCTCCTTTGGGGAATTGCAAGTTCGATTCTTAAAATATATTTGATTTTTAAAATGTATTAATGTAATAATTAAATATGATTACTTCTTTCTTAAAAAATAAATAAATAAATAAAAGTTATTGGCATGAACTAGGGGTGTTTACGGTATGATTTGGATGAATTTTTGGCATTTCTTATGTCAAATCATTGGATACAAATTTTTTAAAACCAACTCAAGATCGTCCATTGAAGGAAAAAAAATCATGAATTGTAATTTATACGATTTGGTGCGAGTTGTACATTTGAACATGTATTTTATATTTCGAAGTTAATGTTAGGGTTTGGCTTTGATTCCTTTTTCTTTGCGTCAGATAATTATTTTTGTTTGACTTTGATGTTAAGCGTTAACAATACACAAAAGTCATGTGTCCAACTCAAGTCTTTCTAATACAAAGGTTAAATAAGTAAATCTTTTGTAAAATTAAAAAAATAATGTATTATTTTGCATATTGTATGTATATATGTATTATTAATATACAGGCGATTTAGTATTTTGCTATCTTTTTAATACCTAAATCAAACCACACCCATTTAAATCACAAATTTAAAATATTTGTAACCAAATTATTAATTTAAAAAAAAAATTCACATTGATTTGGTTTGGATTGATTTGGACACTTCGTAAAAAATTATGTATATAATTCCTCATTTATCAATTAATAACTCTAATCTAAAAAATATTTCTATAGATAGAAGAAAGCTACTAACCTTCAAGTTTGAGGTTTGAAAATTCATAATTTTAGGCGGTGAAAATAGTACAACATTATTATTTCCATAAATTTAACTAAACATCACATTAATCTTGTAGAAAAATTCGAAAATTTACTGTCAATTGCATATGAAAAATTGTGATTCCATTGTATACTTTATAATGTAAAGCTCCATTAACACTTATTTTATGGACTTGTACAAAATATAAAAATAAATGATCCATAAATCTATGTTTTAACCTAACTTTGTGACAATATATTATAGCGTGCACCTTGTTTAAATCATACTGGTAATGTCACTATCTTTAACCCCCATAGAAATTTTCATTACTTATCACGGTTGATCAAAATTGATGTTGATATAAAATGAAGGTGGTTAATGCAGTGGCACATAGGTTTAATGCGGGGCTGTGAAAAATTCATCAAGATATATAGTAATGCAAATGATGTTTTCACAGTGTTAATTTTGGTCATCGACTTTGCTTCCACCCAACTGTTATTTTTGAGTAATTGACTACTAATTTCACTAGAACTGCTAATTTCCCTATTGGTAAAATTCAATTATTTTGTAGTGAACTTATAGGGCTCTCACACTCACAAAAGGTTATCTTCCATAAGACCATAAGAAAAAACAAAAAGAAAATTCCTAAAGTGAATTGACATTTTAAAATATATTAATTATTTATATTTGGCCTCTGTTTCACATAATTAATAAAAACTTTCTAGACTTTTGAATTTTATTTCTGGAAATAAAATTATATCTGTGTTTAAAGACAAATTATTAATAGATTAATATTATTAAATGTTTGTCAAAAAATTACCATAAAAAAGTAAAGAAAGAAAGAGAAGGTTGTAAGAGGACTCAGACAAAGTCAGTCTCCAATGGGTTCTCGTGTGGAAGGGTCTAAATGAGTATCTGGAAAAGTATAATGGATGACAGCCTCATTAGACAGCTTCCCTAATGATTAATTATAAATTTCTTCCATAAACTTTATCAAATTTTCATAATTTTTTTTTGAGAATTATTAAATTTGCATAATTACTCTTCTCTAACACTAGACCAATACATAAACCAAAATAAGTGACAAAAGTAAAGATTAAAAAAAAAAAAAAGAAAAGAAAAGAAATGTTAAAATAGTTTGCAAAGAATGTAGGGCCCTAAACCCTAATTTGGAATATAAAATTTTCAATCACAACGTGTTAGGTGTAACAGAAAGATGGCATTTACCAATCATTAAATTCAAAAGTTCTATAATTATTTTACAAATGGAGGATCAAGCATCGAGGACACGTTAATTAAAATAATACTATAGGACGATTAAAATATAGTCTTAGATTCGTATTATTGTAGTGTTTACCAATTACGAAAAATTAAGTTCTTAATCTTTTGTAGAAAAGTAAAGAAATAACGATTATTATAACTATTCTAGACATGATTGTGACGCATTGACATTTAAAAATTGCTTTGAAAAATAAAAAAAATTGTTTTCTTAAAAAATAATCTGCACAGTTATTCTTAAATGCGATTATAAGAATAAAATCATATTTTGTGCAAACAAAAGAAAAAAAAAATCTTTTCGTTTCATCCAAAATTCTTCACTTTCACATTGCGTTTTAAAATTCAACAATTTCTTTTAGACCCAAACATTTTGGTGGACACCATCAACCATGCATTCCCAGTCAAGAAGGCGAATGCATCTTTCAAAATTCAATCTCTCCGACTCTTCCATTTTTTCTGGTCACAAAAAGAGTAAAGTCAACTTTTTGCGTGTGTTTATAGATAACCTAGGACCAAGCGACACTGTTCTCTTTTCATAAAGAAAGTGTATTTTCGAATGGCATTGATAATGTATAGATTTTTGCCTGCCACATGATAATATTTGTCTACTTATAATAATTTAAAGAATTTGTCTTATATTTAGTTCATATATTTGATTTTTAAAATATACTCATGTAATAATATTGATAAAATGATTGAATGTAATTATTTCTCTCTAAAAATTTTTTTAACATCATATTAATAATAATTAAAAATCAGTTCAATAACAATTAAATTAAAAAATTCATACGGACTTATCATACAATAAAAAAAAAAAATTCCAAAACTATAATATGGTTAAAAGCAATTCCATCCATTGATAGGAATCAAAGCGATTATTCTAAATAAAAAAAGTTTCATTAATAGAAACAAAATTCGTAAGAAGAAAACACCTGTCCTAATGGAAGACAGTAGAAGTCTCATACATATGTTGCTTTTCCCTCTGTCTATTCATTGATGTACAGAGCATGCGCAAAGAGTAGGTGCTTTGATTGCGGAGGCATTATATTCTTCTTCCTCAATTTTATTTTGTTTTATTTAATTAATTAATTTATTTATTTTTCCCCTTCCTGTCTTCGAAAAAACAAAAAGTTAAAGAAAAGAATAACTTCTCACTTATACATAAGACAGATAAACAAATTGAATATAGGAATTAAAAATGTTATAAATTTAAGCTTGAGTTCAGCTTAAGTAATTTAAGGATAAATTCGAGTTCCAGAGCCTAGACAGTGTTTGTTTTTGTTTTGTCGAAATATTTTGACTTTCTAAAAATGCTAACAAATATATGACATTTTTTGGGTGGAAATTAAAGAACTCATTTTCCTAGAATGTCCCTCTTTAAGTCATTGAAATGACAAATTTGTCTTAAAAATTACAATAACTTATAATAATGATATTCGATCTCTAACTTTATATATAATGTAAAATCTATAGTTATAATTATATATAAAATATATTATTCAAAATTAAATCTCCCACAATTAGCTAGACAAAATAAAGTATTTGATTTGTTGTGTATTATAAACTTCGTCTCCTCTATCTAATATATAACCAAATACTTCATTTCAAAAAAATAAAAATAATTGAGTCTTTATTAATTTGTTTTAGCCTTTTTTGGTTCTCATTCCTTTTAATTAGGGATAATTATCTCAACTCTTTGAGATTTGGCTAGTTACAGAAATACCTCATATA
>JACFYI010001432.1:521107-540649 GCA_014898755.1 Handroanthus guayacan | reverse complement strand
ATGGCTGCTTCTCTAACTTAAGGCGCTCTCTTTGTAGTCCAAAGGTGAGGATCTCTGTTTAGATGGTCGCTTGTAGCTGAATTAGTTATCCAATTTTCTTATTCCATTCGATGTTGAATAGTGAATAATCATCATTGTTATTTGCATTGGTACTGTTTATATGGTTAGGATCATGCGTTTCTTATTTTCCCCTACTTAAATATGATATTTTACATTCTGCTCCAAGGTAAATATCCCATCTTATTTCGTTGGTTTGGTCCTCGAGAACTGCCAACCTCCGTTTGCGAACTATGGGCATGTTATCTTGGCAGATCCATCACCAATCGTGTTTTACCCCATCAGCAGCACCGAGGTCCGCTGTCTGGTTGATGTTCCTGGTCAGAAGGTGCCTTCTGTATCAAATGGTGAAATGGCCAAATATTTGAAGACGGTGGTTGCTCCCCAAGTACTTCGTCTTTTAATGCATATGCTTTTATATTTGTTGTGATTACCATAATTATTTACATCTATATCATATATGACATTATACTCATTTTGGCTAATACCTCCATGATTGTTCTAGCTCCCTCCTGAATTCCATGATCCTTTCATCTCTGCTATTGAGAGAGGAAATATTAGGACAATGCCAAACAAAAGCATGCCAGCTGCTTCTCATCCTACACCAGGGGCATTGCTTATGGGGGATGCATTCAACATGCGCCACTCATTGACTGGTGGAGGAATGACCGTTGCATTGTCAGATGTAGTTGTTTTGGGAAACCTTCTTAGGCCTCTACACGACCTGAATGATGCGCATACTATTTGCAAATATCTCGAATCCTTCTACACACTGCGGAAGGTGAGTCAAATTTGAATGAGAACTTATGTACATTTATTCGATATATTTGCTTATCCTAACGTGCATTAATTGCTCTCCACATTATGCATATTAAGAAATAAAAGATATTTGCTGAATGACCCTAACAATTAGGGTAAGCTAATAAATGTTAAGTTGAGAGCCAACTTGCCTCTTCTTTGAACTATAGAATCATTATCTCACTTCAAACATCTTATCTACAGCCTGTAGCATCGACTATCAACACGTTGGCGGATGCCCTTTACCAAGTCTTTAGCGCTTCACCTGATCAAGCGCGAAACGAGATGCGCCAGGCGTGCTTCGACTACTTGAGCCTTGGAGGTGTGTTCTCCAACGGACCAATATCTTTGCTTTCAGGTTTGAACCCTCGACCATTAAGCTTGGTTTGCCATTTCTTTGCGGTGGCAATATATGGCGTTGGCCGGTTATTGTTACCCTTTCCTTCACCCAAGCGAATATGGATTGGAGCCAGATTAATATCGGTGAGCATGCATTTCTATAATAATACATCTTTCTATTCTATATCATTCATGTTTTTTTCGCTCCTCGCTTTTCGATCTCTAAATTGTTTGTCAAACCAGGGTGCATCCGGAATAATCTTCCCGATCATCAAGGCGGAAGGAGTAAGGCAAACGTTCTTTCCGGCTACTGTGCCTGCTTACTACAGAGCTCCTCCGGTTAAGTAAGGATTGTTTGAGCAGAAGTTGAGCTACAAATCATATCATAGGCCACTTTGTACTAATTTGCACTCTGATGTTGAAGTCAGTGGAAGAAGGCTGAACCCTTTTTCACAAGCAGGAAAAAAATAAAAAAAAACAAAAAAACAAAAAAAGTTGTCAAATTGTCAAGTATGTTTTGCACTTGGGATCCTGTACGTTTTTGTTATCTCATTATTATGGGCATCTGGGTCCCTTCTTTTGTAACTTTTGTTGTTACACTTCATGGACTTAATAGTAGTAAATATATTAAGTCCTCATTCATCTTCTGATGTCCTTTTCTTACAAATCTGTAGCTTTTTAAATGATTTTATGGTCCCAGCACCTTGGCTTGTTCCTAGCCACTCTTTAGTAGAAGTGGCACTGCTTCCTTTTTTATATGCTTCACTCCTATAATCCCAGCTCAAAGAATAAAATGAAATTAAAAAACACCTTGGCTTCTTTAACACTTTCTTCAATAACTAAAAGTTGTATTCACCATTATACAATTGTTTTGACAACGAATTTTGAGAGAGATATTTATTTATTTATTCTATTTGGTTTAAGATATTATTCTGAAAACTATCTTCCAAAATACTTGAGACCTAACTAATGAGTCGCGTGTAGTTGGATTGTACAAGTATCTTGGCATATTAGTCACACTTGGTTGTTAGACCATCTCCTTCTATAATAATCAAATAGTCTTGAGGGCCGTTTGTCTTTGTCTTCCTACGTATGTTATCTAATCTATGAAAGTTATTAATCATTAATAATAATGATATATAGACTTACAGGTCGGATGTATTAATCGTTTTCCTAAGAATTATTAATTTGAATTATAAAAAAGAAAATAGTACTTCAATTTCTTCAACCAAAATTATTTTGCGTTGGTTACACAATATTTATCCAAGTTAATATTATTCAATCGAATAGTCAATTCTTTTTTAAAAAAGTATAATTTGTTAGTTCTTTTTCTTTGCAAAAACGTGATTAGATATTTAAGCTCTATAATTGATGTAAAAAAAATAAAATAAAATACTTTCTTTTTCTTTATATACATATATATATATATATATATTTCAACAACAACGAGGGGCATTTAATATGTTGAATACTTTGTTAGTTCTCTTTCTTTGTAATAAAAGGTGACTAAATATTTAAGCTCTATAATTGATGTAAAAATAAATAAATAAATAAAATACTTAGTTTTTTTTTATATGTCAACAACAAAGAGGGGCATTTAATATGTTGAATACTTTGTTAGTTCTCTTTCTTTGTAATAAACGGTGATTAACTATTTAAGCTCTATCATTGATGCATAAAAACAAAAAAAAAAAAAAACAAAAAAAAAAAAAACAAAATCAAATACTCACTTTTATTTTTTTATTTTTTTATATTTTTGATTTATCAACAACAAAAAGGGACATTTAATGTGTTGATGCTCAACTCAACTTATTCATATTCAAAATATTTGATTCAATATCAGTCTTAGCATTAATCTCAATTCACACACTGAATATGACGTTACGTTTTATACCACACATTACTCATAATGCTACTCGAAGGCATGTGAAGATTAAGGAAAGATTATGTATTCTCACTTTTCATATGATGTTAGAGACTCGAATTTTCCACCACAATCTCTTAATATTGTTTAATATTAGAGATTGGAAAAAGTGTACATATCCTTAGAATTTCTTGTCCTTGGTTGATACGCAACACATGATGAGGTCGCAATAAATTTCCTTAACTACCCAAGCCAACCATTCATTAATAATTCTTTTCTCAAGACAAATTTGATGGTGAGATACCGATTATTTATTCTTATTTTCACTCGCTTACATTTGCTTTAGTCTCGACTCGATACTAATTTTGGGTAAATTTATCACTTTAATCAACAAGCCGATATTTGCAAATAAATGACTATATCTGTCATTGTATTCAATATTAAACAGTCCCTAATAAATAAGCTAAATTTAATTAATAATATATTTAATAATGCGATTTTATAAATATAAAAATCAAAATTGTCATGGGCAAAAGCTAAGGATTGCTTAAAATTTGTTCTTTTATTAATTTATTGCACATTTTATGTTGAATTGAGTTTTCATGTAAAATAAAATTAATTGTCTTTCAGAAAATTAAATATTGTACGTTAATTATTATAAAATAATTTTCATACAAATCTCACCGTTCTCCACGTGGCAATGACGCGAATCAACTGGAACGTTGCCCTTCTCCACCATTTAATATGCCAAACAAAGCCAGCCAGGCATTGATTCACGCACAAAAGCAAATCCAGCACACATATATTTTCTGCCGGTAGACGCAAACAACGTCGTCGTATTGCCTCCGGAGCCCGTCCGGCGACAGCTAGATACGTTAATCTACCTGCATTGCCGGAAAGATGGCAGATCTCGCACTCTTGGGCTCCGTTTTCGCTGCAATTTTCGGGTTTCTCGTTCTTTTTAGTTATGGTTTGTCAAGAAAGAATGAAAAGAGTCAAAACAACGTTGCCTCCACCACCACTAATACCACCGCCATTGACGGCCGAGAGTGCGCTTCGAGGGGCGGCGGGGATGACGTCATCATAGTTGGTGCTGGCGTCGCTGGCGCAGCTCTCGCTTACACTCTTGGAAAGGCAATATATCTTTCCTTTCCTGAAATTTTATTTAATTGCTTTGGATGTGGTTGAAGGGATGCAAAAATGGGATGGGTTGTGTAGTATTATTCATTTTCTGTGTCAAAAGATGATGAAATCATTTTGAAATTTGAAAGTTTTGAATGACTTTTTTCTTTTTTCTTTTCTTTTTTTTTTTTTTGAAAGTAGTTTTGAATGTCTATTATGATTTACTAATCTATGTGTGTTGTGGATGTCTATGATCACAAATCTAGCTTCTTCAGATTGAAGTTGCATTTTTTATTGATAAGCACAAATTTTCTGTTTCACTTTTGATCTTCATCTGTAGTTTCCTTGTACGGTTTACTTGTTTAGATGATATTATTATAATTATCACAATTATCATTAATTGTTTGGTACGTTTGGCCAACTTTCATTACTCGAGCAGATTGATTAGATGCTATTTTCTTTTTAGAGAATCTATCCATATGATTAAGCAGAAAATTTGATTAGGAAGGTAGAATATTGGAAAGTTTTGATTTTTTCCCCCTATTTTTCCCTTTTGCTTTCTTTGCCTTGCTTGATAATATCATCTGGGGACTTGATTTAGTTCAAATCTCATACTTATCTGCCAAGATTATTATGACATGATTCCAGGACGGACGTCGGGTTCATGTAATTGAAAGAGACTTGACTGAGCCTGACAGAATTGTAGGAGAGCTACTTCAACCTGGTGGTTACCTCAAGTTGATTGAGCTGGGACTGAAAGGTAAAATTTTGCAGTTCCTGTACTAGCCATTTATGCTTGATGTTCTGGTTACAAAGATTTGTAGTTGTTGAGGATTTAATGCTATTGCTCCAGATTGTGTGGAGGAAATTGATGCTCAGAGGGTGTTTGGATATGCTTTATTCAAGGATGGAAAAGCCACTCAACTTTCTTATCCTTTGGAAAAATTTCACTCTGATGTATCTGGGAGGAGCTTCCATAATGGACGTTTCATACAAAGGATGCGTGAGAAAGCTGCATCTCTTCCAAAGTAAGTCTATATTTCAATACCTTTCCCTTTCTTAGTCTTGAAAGAGAAAAAAGAAACCATATTATATTATGTCATGATGTTGTTCTGTTTGATGTGGTATATGGGGTGTTGGTTTATTCCCATGCTTTCCTTTATCCCCGTCAAGGGGTGGACCGTGGAGGGTGGGGATTATTGTGAGGGATGTGCAAAGGCCTCTCCCAGCTGATGCTTGTAGAGCATCACACCATGTTGGAGGGTTTAAGCATATGACTGTTTCACTTGATGGAATTTTGATTCTTTTCTTGTTAATAGTGTTCGACTAGAGCAAGGAACAGTCACATCTCTACTTGAAGAAAAGGGAACCATAAGAGGTGTACATTACAAAACAAAATCTGGTGAAGAGTTGGAAGCTTATGCACCTTTGACTATTGTCTGCGATGGCTGCTTTTCTAACTTAAGGCGCTCTCTTTGTAGTCCAAAGGTGAGGATTGCAGGAAGGTTTCATTTTGCTGTTAAATTTTCCCTCATAACTGGACTACCATCAACTTTTTCTATTCTATTGGATGCTTGTAACTATCTTGTTTATCTGCATTGGCACTGTTTATTTGTCAAGTTTTGCTGCTGTTTTCTTCATCATTTTTTTTCCCCATCTTATCTTTCTTCTCTCTCTCTCTCTCTCTGTGTTTTCCCTCCAATCTTAAATTTGATATTCTATCCTGCTCTCAGGTGAATATCCCGTCTTGTTTTGTCGGTCTTGTCCTCGAGAACTGCCAACTTCCTTTTGCAAACCATGGGCATGTTATCTTGGCAGATCCATCGCCCATCCTGTTTTACCCCATCAGCAGCACTGAAGTCCGCTGTCTGGTTGATGTTCCTGGTCAGAAGGTGCCTTCCGTATCAAATGGTGAAATGGCCAAATATTTGAAAACTGTGGTTGCTCCTCAGGTAATTTGTCTTATCTCTCTCTCTCTTTCCCCCCTCTTTCTTTCTTTCTTTCTTTTTAATTTGTTGGTTAAAAATTGTCAATCATAATTATTGGTATCTATACACTATTTTACACTCTTCGTGGTCAATATCTCTATGATTGTTCTAGCTTCCTCCTCAACTCCACGACCCCTTCATCTCTGCTATTGAGAGAGGAAACATTAGGACGATGCCAAACAGAAGCATGCCAGCTGCTCCTCATCCTAGACCAGGGGCGTTGCTTATGGGTGATGCATTCAATATGCGCCACCCATTGACTGGTGGAGGAATGACTGTAGCATTATCGGATATAGTGGTGCTGCGCAACCTCCTTAGGCCTCTGTGTGACCTGAATGATGCACCTACTCTTTGCAAATATCTTGAATCCTTCTACACCTTGCGGAAGGTGAGTCAAATTTGAACAAGAACTTGCCTAAGTTTATACGATAGTGTTGCTTATCCTAATATTCATCAGTTACTCGCTGCATTATATGGATTAGGAAATGACAGCTATTGGCTTGAGGCTATGTAAACCGTCTTGTAATTAAGATATGTTAATAAATGTTTAGCAGAGAACCAACTCAGCCTGTTCTTTGAACCGTAAAGTCATTATCTCACTTCAAACATCTTATCCACAGCCTGTTGCTTCAACTATCAACACATTGGCGGATGCCCTGTACAAGGTCTTTAGTGCTTCACCTGATCAAGCAAGAAATGAGATGCGCCAGGCATGCTTTGACTATTTGAGCCTTGGAGGTGTATGCTCCAACGGACCAGTGTCTTTGCTTTCAGGTTTGAACCCCCGGCCTTTAAGCTTAGTTTCCCACTTCTTTGCAGTGGCAATATATGGTGTTGGCCGATTATTGTTGCCCTTCCCCTCACCCAAGCGAATGTGGATTGGAGCCAGATTAATATCGGTAAGCACGCAAATCTATAGTAAATGTTTCTATCGTTTATCATTTGTCTTAGCACATGTTACTATCATTTATCATAGTCTTTTTTCGTTTGCTTCTTACTTTTCGTTCTCTAAATTGTTCATTGGACCAGGGCGCATCAGGAATAATCTTCCCGATCATCAAGGCGGAAGGAGTGAGGCAAATGTTCTTTCCGGCTACCGTGCCTGCTTATTACAGAGCTCCTCCCGCCAAGTAACGTTTGTTTGAGCAGAAGTATAAGTGCAAGTCATTGGAAAGGCACTCTGATATTCAATTTCATTGGGGAAAACTGGACTCTTTTCCACAAAAATAGATGTCAATCTGTCAAATATGTTTTGCAATTAGGTCCCTCGTTTTTGTTATCTTGTTCCATTAGTTGTGGGCATCTATAGCAATAGGTCCCTTGTTTTTGTAATTTTGTTTGAACTCGTTACACTTCTTGTTGGACTTGATAATAGTAAATACATAAGACCTTTCTCTCTCCTCTAATGTCCTTTTCTTATATTAGCATTGTCATTTTCTTACAAAATTTTCTTATATATTAGAGTGTGATGATGATAACGATGTTGTTTATTCAAGCAATGCATTAATACATTAATAACAATTAAAGATTAATTAGATAATCCTCACATTCTTGTACATAGTAGAAAAATACTATGCATTAGAAAAATAGATCTACACATTGATGAGAATCAAATTCATGACATTTTAACAAAGACTTCATCGACGTCATTTTCTTATGTTAGAGTGTGCTGATGTCCTTTTCTTACAAAATTTTCTTATCTTAGAGTGTGATGATGATAACGATGTTTCTTCTTTCTAAATGATTTTATGATCGCCAACATTTTGGCTTTTTCAAGACTCTCTTCAATAAATAACAGTTGTATTCACCCCAAGTACAATTGTTACGACAACGAAATAAGGGGAAACGTATTTATTTAGTTATTTTAAGCAAATTATTCTAAGAACTATCTTCCAAAGCACATGAGACCAAACCAATGAGAAGCATTATGGATGGACCGTCGAAGTATCTCAGCATTTAAGTCATACTTGGCCCTTAGACCAACTCCTTTTTGCCCCATTGTAGAGGACAAAATTGTGAAAACAATGAAGCTAATTTTAATGAGAAAAAGACAGCATCTGCATGGAGTCATGGACCACGACCATGATAGAACAAGAAGAGAACCCAAAAGAAAAGGATGGGTTGTGATCCAAAATAAAGGGCAAGGAATGTGACTTCATGTAAGCCAAATTATTTGGTGGATGGTGACAGGGTTAAGAATGAGACTCCATGTAAATCAACTTAGCTTTGTCACCTTGATGAATACAGACTAAGAGGTTAATGTCACTTTCACATTGTATTGAACCTTTAATCTTCATTCACATAGCACTCAGAGGATGTTCAAGTAAACTTGTAAACTCTTTGAAATATCTTACGAGATGTTTAAGTGCTCATAAAATGTTAAAAGTGTTTGATAAATTAATTTTGAAAAAAGATCTTATAAACTCCCAATATAAGATGCTGGTATCTTATAAATTCTTTTAAGGAAAAAAAATAAATAAATAAAGATTTTGCAACTTATTTTAAGATCTTAATATGCTCCTTTGATTTTAGTTATTTTAATTACAAAATTATCATTTGTTAACATCTTATTTTATCGAAACACTTCAGTAACTTATTTTTAAAATATAATTTAACATCTTATAAGATGTTATAATTAAGCTTAGCCAAACATCCTCTAAACCTTACCACAGTGACTGATCAATTTCTTGACACTGGGGCATAATTTGCCGCAGTCTTTCGCCTTCAATATTATAACAAACCTGAAGCAATTATCACTGTAGTATACATACTATGGTCCAAGACCTGCGCCAGTGGATCATAACTATGTATTTAATAGTTATTGCATGTTTAGTTCTTTTACACTGCATCTTGGATGCTAGGAATTATAAACTACAATTTCACTCTCACTAGCTCAAAACTACAAAGAATTTGCCAGATTCTTGATCATGACTGTCAAGAAAACCACTATAGCATAAAGTTCAGATATTTTTCCTGGATTACTGTAATGCACTCTCATTTAGAGCAAAAATATAACGACATTAATCTAGTTAGATGGTTTAACTGACTCCAGGAAATCCGGCAACAGAAAACAACAAGCGTTTGTTTGAAGTCCGTTTACCGGTGTCCGTTGTTCTTTCTTTCTGACTTGATAGCTTCATAAGAGGTCATAACTTCCTTGAATTTTGCTTCCGCAAATTCTGCACATGAAACACCAAGTCACACGGTTGTTGCAATTGATCAATCATAATAAACAGCTCAGATAAAATCTACTATTGGTCTTGAATTTACTACCTTTGTTGTCTTGATTCTGATCAGGATGAAATTGCTTAGCCTTTGCTCTGAACGCTGACTGCAGACAGGGAGCGGAAATTAGAGAAAGTGGGCGACATGAAAAATGATCTGTTAAGACAGGAACTAGAAATGCAAACTGGAGCCCAAACACTCAAAGTAGCTGGGAAGCGTCAGTGAAATTCATAGCCATAAGATCATCGGAGACTAAGAAATGAGGAGGCATTTGAAGCTCAAATTGAACCATAACACATCTAGTTAACTGCCAACATGTAATTTTGTATCATCTATCAGCATGATTCAAGAATGGATAGAGAATGAAATATGTTTAATTTCGCTTCGGACATGGGATAAATTTGGGCAAATCTATAAGTAAGTAGTCTTAAAACTTTTCTTAAAGTTAGATATCTTACTTTAAGAAACAGTGTGGTACCTGATGTTCAAGTCACAATTATCAGTTTATTCTAAATTTTAATTATATATGTTTAGTACATGGAACCAAGTGAATCGTGTCCATTAATTATTAAAGATTTTTAGAAACAGCCAAGTCAATTTGGTCCATTGGTTATTGAATTTCCCTGTTTCACTATCAAAAATTATTTTCATGAAAGATCTCCCAGTTTGCATGAGATATATCATTTATGTACAGCGAGTTTTATGTTACAAAGATGCATCACTGCATGGATACAATATGTTACATATTAGCGAGTACCTTTATCTCATCGTCTGTGTAGGGTTTTGTCCTCAGCCTGCAAAAAGAGAATAAACAGTCAAAGCCATCAACTTCCACATGGAAGTTAGCTCATCATGCGGGTACAGGTATCACAATATTTGCTTTAATTAAAGAGAGATGAACTTAATACATGTATTCATTGACCAATCAGTAACATATGAAAATAACACCGGGTCTGCATGAAAATTGGTCTGTATTATCTGGCAAAAGAAAATGCTCCAGACTACACTTCCCACTATTAATTTAGAGTAGTGTCCCCAATATGCTCCATATCTGGGGCCAAGGAAGGCCTTAACCCTGTCCCATCAGCATTCTTGTTAAATTACACTAAGGAAATTGATACATCATCCCCTTTTCTAAACACTGTTGGGCAGTCAGATAATTTAGCACTACTTCAATAACAAGCAAAATAGCAAACAAACAAATTGTACTATGTTTCTTGTTTTTCCAAAAGACTGGGTGACAACGTAAATCTGGAGTGACTATACCTATCAAGTCCAAGGACGGTGTAGTGATGTGATAATGAAGCACTTGTGCCAGCGGAAGAAGCCTCCCTAAACCTACTACTGTAGTCCCTAAATGAAGTATCTTCCTTCCAGTACCAGTCATTCCTCTGGAAATGCTGATGATACCCATCTGGACCATATTGTTGCCAGTTATCATAACTCCTTTTGAATTTATTTTTCTCTCTGTTGAAAACACTTTGCATTCGCCGAATTCGCTCCTAGAAAAAGCATAAGAATGATCAACATGATAATACAACTAATTATCTTACAGATATTTCATAAATAAATGCAAAGCAAGAGCACAGCATGCTTGTGGAAATTAAAAAGAACAGAGAGCGCAATAGGGTTAGATACATTCTCAAGTGATCAGTCAAACGCGTCTATTGAAAATGGAACCTAAGCCTCATTTAATCCCAAAAGCTAAGCTGGCTTGTGAGATGAGAATTGTCCAAGATCATATAAAGAGGCTACAACTCTTGCGCTTTTCCGATGTGGGATTCTAATACACCCCCAAGATGCCTAGGACTAGACATTTGGAGCATGGAGTAACATGAAACAGGTGGCCTAGCAATACCGAGTAGCCCAACATCATTGATGGGTCTAGCTCCAATACATATTGAAAATGGACCTTGGGCCTAGCACAATCTCAAAAGTTAGCTTGTAAGTTGAAAATTGTCCAAGACCATTAAAGAGGTCACAACCCTTGCACTTTTCCTATGTGAGATTCTAACAATATCTAAATAGATACTACATTAATATATGGATCCATACATCATTGGACTCCATTTAGGATGGAATAGGCATAATTGGAACTGCTATTTCCACATCTCTTGTTGTTTTTGGGTCCCTATTCACTTCTTTGAGCTTTTTTGATACCTACAAAAAGCATTCTCCTAATAATTCAAATCGAAGCAACTGGATGTCCAAATTGGCCTGATCATTTCTTTCGTAAAAGTAAATCTATATGTACTTTGTTTCTATCTTTGAATTCTACAACACAAGGAGCTAGCTCTATTTCTTTGTTAAAGACATAGTCACACTCAACCTTTTTCTGTTCAATTTTTTATTTAATAATATAGAATGTAAATCCTTACCCTTGTGCAAAGTACAAGCATGAGCATTAGTTTTAATCAAAACAGACTATTATTTTCTGTAAAACTGAATCTTCTTTCTTCCTTTCTCTTCTTTCTTTCCTTATTATAGTGGTAGAAAAAAGAAGTTGCTATCAAAGGCTTCTTCTAACTTGCTTTTATCTGGTCACGTTGTTTTCCGATTGAATGTAAGGCAATATTTGAAAAAATTGTTCTGTTTCGCATTGACACAAATATAGTCTTTAAAATTGATTTTTTTTTTTTTAATTAAAAGTCTTGTTTGTCTAAAGGAGGGTGTTCACTTAACAAAAACACAAACTGTTTGAGTCCATTTTGCAGTCACTTTTTTAATGAAACTTGGTTTTTTTCCATGGATATCAAAAACATATCAGAAGGAAGGAATATTTGGCGAGTAGAAGTCATATACTCACACCATTCAGAACAGACTTGGCTCTTTTTGGATTCATCAAGGATTTAAACCACTTATTACCTAAAGAGTTTTAATCTCAAATCCTTAAGAAATTCTGTCTCTTGACGATTCTTTGGTAAATTCCAGTTGTTCCAGTTCTTCATAATCTTAGTAAATGGGCGCGATAAGACTTCAATTAATCCTAATTCTTTGAAACCTAGTTATAGATTTAGTAGTTCCAACAGGAATAGAGACGGGATGTGTTTTGGGAATATAATGAGATTTAGAATTTTGAAGATTGAGCAAGAATTTTATTAAAGGAATTTGACTCCAATGAATGCACAAGGTTGTTGGATGATCAACTTCAAAATTCTGAATCTCTTGAGAGGAAAGATTTGAACAATCAGTGGATCTCATGAGTTTGAAAGAGTAAAATTTTTCCAGTCAATAGTCCTTCAACCATGAGGTTAGATTTAGTTATAATACCTACAACACGATTTCTCTGAGAATTTAGTGTTGGCAACAACACTGATATTCAAACATACATGTGTTTATGATCTTGTAATAAGCAACAATACTGATATTCAAAGCAGTATTTGTGATTTCATAATGGAGATGAAGAATGATAAATGTATTGACCATCTCCATCCTATAGTTATATCTTTGACATTTAAGCCAAACTCAGTCCAGTTAAGCCACATGAGACCCAGCGAACTTGAGGTGATTGGGACACTGTACATTAAGCAAAAGTGAAGCCAGTGAGACCATCAAACCTGAGGCAAGAGGGCTGCCTTTTTGTGCAAGAGAGGAAGGACTAAATAAATTTTGGTTCCAATTATTGAGAGGATAACCTTTTCAAATCAATTGGTACCAAAGCCATTTGACGAACCTAAGTTTTGATGTTGAAATCCCCACGGTGCAAATGAAGTTACGCGAGAGCCATCAACCTGGAGCTAGCAAGGGCTAATATACTTTGGGTGATGAAGTTGCATGAGATCTATCAAACCAGAGGCAGGGGCTGCCTCTCTGTGTAAAAGCAGGTGAGTTTCACAATCTAAAACCATATGACCCGCTGTATAAGTAATCGACTTGACATTTAATTGTGGACCATTTCACTCTGTTTCAGAAAAACAGGGAGGCAACTGAATGTCCAGGGAGAATCTAAAGCAGGTAAATATCCTACAGCCTACATTCTACACCAAATTCTCTCTCCTGCCCATCTTTTTTATGAAATGAGATAGTTGGATAAAGAACTTATGTTACATACGTCAACATTTGGGTGATTTTTAGAATGTCCAGAAACCCAAAAGACTTAAATACTAAAAAGAATAATTCATCAACTCTCATCTGAAATAAGAAGTAACATGCAAATAAACAGAAAAAACAGTGTATGTACTATTGGAAATTCCAAATGGAGAATAAAAACAGCTGGGAAACAAATCTCACCACTCTTTCCATTTCTGCTTCGTATTCCTCTCGCATACGACGATTATATCTTTTCCGTGCTTCCTCTTGAAAAGTAGTTCGAAAATAACTCCCACTCTTCTGTGATGATTGAGACCTGCTCAACTTTTGCAGTCCAATAACTTTCAATGTCAGTGAACTTTAGTGAATAATAAGTTGAGAGCTAGTTGTCATCAAACAAAATTTTTACCTACACAACAGAAACTCAACCAAAGAACTCATACAGCCATATATTACCTGAGAGTAGATCCAATCAACTGTGCTTCGCAATTGGGTAACCTGCCACATTGAATAGAAACTACAAAGACAGTCCACAAAACTATACCAGACAAATATTTAATCAATACGTAACAAACTACAAACTTTCACCACTGCACATAACTTTCAAAAACAAGGGTAAAGGATTCAACTAGAATATTTTATATGAATGCACAACATAATAGTCATTCAATTGTTTCATTCTTTTTTCACAATATTTCACTAGGCAGATATTTTCCAAAAAAAATGATTTTTTCCTTTAGCCTTGTACTCTTTCTTGTGTAAATTTTAGGTTCTGGAACAAGACAAAAATATGTGCTCCTGTAAATTCTCAATTCCCTGCAGAGCTTCAAATCAGGACTGGAATTGGATGATAAATTATAGTTAAAAAGGTTAATTTAAACTTCAAATTATAAGCTCAAAGATCACATTCAGGCCACTACCTTCCGCTAATTTGGATGTTTAAGAGAATTAGTCACCAAATCCAAATTAACATGTAATTCACACTCTATTTCCTAAAATTTATCCTCATTATGCAACAAACAACTCATTTAAAGTTTAAACTGGGCAAGAAAAGCTTCAGCAGCACGCAAAACCTAGAAACAACGAAAAATGAAACAAAATTGAAGAAACATAAGAAACTTACTGCATATGTGGTGACAGTGGCTCCAATCAATCCAAAGATTAGAATTCCCCATAACCTCATTTCCTCTTCTTTCTCCCTGTTTGCACGCGGCCAGGGATTATCCCTACACCCTTTATCATCATCCTTCTCATTGACCATTATTCTCTTTCCTTATTGTTGTATCAGGTGATAATTCAATTCAAGAACTTCTATCATTTGACGGAAGTAACTCCGATTGGAACCATACTCCGCCAACCTGATTGAATTGAATTGAATTGAAAATGAGCCCTTTTCCTTTTATTCTTTGTCTCTCAAGACTGAAGGGCATGTCTAAAAATTTGTATATAAATGGCACGTGAATTTTTTAACCTTCACAATAAATTTGTACAACCAATTTCAGCACCTTTGTACATTTAAGCAACCTACTTCATCGGGTCACAACTCATATGCACAATTGAAGATAAAATATTATTTTATTTTAAGTTGTGCAATTTCCTATAAAAGTCTACTGGTGCAATTTCCCATAAAATTCTATTTTTTTTTTAGAAAAGGAGGGTAATATATAAAAACCAGAGGAAAAACCAGTTCAGAGTACATCAGGGGCCGCAAGGCAAAAAACAAAGGAGAAATACAGATGGAAAGCACATCCTTTCACACTTGCTCCTCAAAGTCCCTAATGCTAGCACTCCGATAGTCCTGGAAGAGAGTTTTAGCATTATTGCACACTTCCAAGGCAGTGGCTGATTTGGAGTTAAAAACGCGGTTATTCCGATTGAGCCAAATAGTTCTACAGACTGTAACAAGTCAAAATGAAAAGCATATTAGAATGAAGAAATAGTGGACAAACGCCTTTAACAAAGCGTGTTTTGTTGCTATACTTTGTGAGTTGGGCCTTTTGTATAGCTTGGGCCTTTTTAACAGTTTCTTCTGTTAGGATTTTGACACTTTTGTTTACAATCCAGAATTATTAGAATTCTGATAATTGTTTCCTAGTAGAATTAGGAGACTTGAATTTTGGGTCTTTATAAAGGGGGCAAACCCTCTCCCAAGTTGAGGTTCAGAATCAAAAAGTAGTAGTTGAAAGTTCTTCTTCTCGTCTCAGTAAATTCTTCTTTTTAATTCCATATAGTGGGAATTCAAGAATTAAATCCATCAATCAAGCTGATTTCTCATGATAATTCCCGATTTCCAATTCGTATCGTAACAAGTGGTACCAGAGCCAGGCGGTCCTTCGGACACAAAAGCCAGGCATTTTTACAATTCGAAAAGCTTTCAAACTCTCCAATGGCAGACAAAATTGAGTCTCAAGAAACTAATGGTATAGAAGAACTCAAGAAAAATTTTAAAGACTGCATGGCAATCCAAAAACGGGTACTAAAGGGACTTGAGGATATGCGGGTCATGCTAAGGATCTTTATGAACAATCAACAGACCAACGCAAGGAATCTTGGGGAGCAAAATCAAGAAACGGATATTATGTGGGCTGGCCTTCAAACTTACCCACAAGACATTCAACAAAACATCACAAATACTGATGTTGAAAAATTGTTGCCCATTAAACTTCAAGAATCGAAAGAAGAAGACCCCATTGAAAAGTTTGACAGACATCAAGTTGATGATGGCTCGTCATTCTCATCAAATCATACACCTTTGGTGGATTTGGCTCAGGATGGATCGAACCCTACGATTGAAGATCTAGCCATGGATTTCATGAAGGTCTTCAATCAAACTGCTGGTAGAATAAAGAGAGAGGTGAATCTGAAGTGTTGCCGGTTTCAGAGATCGAACAAAAGGTTTTGCATCCAACGAATGATAAACCTTTGGGTACTCATGATGTGGTTCTGGCAGAAAGAGCGCAAACCATGAATGGCAAGGATTGGCGCTTTTCCTACAATTCATTGACTATTATAGAGTATTTGGTGGCATATGAATCAGAAATTAAGTGCAAAAAAACTACTCGACACCCTCTAGTTAGAGTCTTGAGGGCAAGACTCATGCAAGGGGAGGGCAATATTCCAAGTGAAGTGTCATGGTTTGCTGAAAAAAGAGATGAATGTCTTAATTCTAGCAAAGAAGGAAATCTTGATCCTAATGTCATTGGTGACGATATGACCCTAGAGATTGCTGAAAGTCTGTATTGTTATCAACTCACTTATTATGGACGTGAGACCATGTCTCGACCACAAGAACCATTGCCACCACCGGAACCACCTCCGCAATTGGAAAAGACCCAAAAGTAGACAAAGATAGAAGAACATTAAACACATTCAACAAAGATTTCCATATCCCACACTTTTAATCATTGAGGACAATGATTGTTTGAAGGGGAAGGTATTGTAACAAGTCAAAATGAAAAGCATATTAGAATGAAGAAATAGTGGACAAACGCCTTTAACAAAGCGTGTTTTGTTGCTATACTTTGTGAGTTGGGCCTTTTGTATAGCTTGGGCCTTTTTAATAGTTTTTTCTGTTAGGATTTTGACACTTTTGTTTACAATCCAGAATTATTAGAATTCTGATAATTGTTTCCTAGTAGAATTAGGAGACTTGAATTTTGGGTCTTTATAAAGGGGGCAAACCCTCTACCAAGTTGAGGTTCAGAATCAAAAAGTAGTAATTGAAAGTTCTTCTTCTCGTCTCAGTAAATTCTTCTTTTTAATTCCATATAGTGGGAATTCAAGAATTAAATCTATCAATCAAGCTGATTTCTTATGATAATTCCCGATTTCCAATTCGTATCGTAACACAGACCACAGCAAAAAGCGCAAAATCCTCAACGTCCAAAGCCTTCCGAATGCCCCAAATCCATAAAATTCTATTTATTGCACTGAATATGCACTCAAAAGCCAAGAATGGAAAAGCTCATTCTCTTCATTGTGTTATATATTTTGCATACAAATGTTTATAACTTAACCACCATAATATTTAGTGAACAATCAAATTTATTAAATTTCTGCACGTAGAATTAAAATTTAAAAGCGGCCTCTAAATGTATAAAGTTTTCTTCTTCTTCTTCTTAAATCAAAACAAATCTAAATATTTAAAGTTGTATTAATTTCAATTATTTAATGCGAAACTTAGTGATAGGATCCTTTTAGGACCCAAGATTTAATAAATTTTAAATATGCTTTTTAAACACAGAATCTATATATTTTCATATAATTGTTATACAATATCACCAAGGTAAATATTGATTAATAATAATCAATAAAAAGAAATAGTATGAGTGACAAAAAATTAAGTAACAATGTGAAAATTATTACTAAGTTTATATAAAAAGTGACAAAAAATTGTATTTCGTTATATAATTAAAATGATTTTAACAAATTCAGTAGTGACAAAAATGTGATCATATTGTCACTATTGACAATTAGTGATAAATATTTAGTAACGATCTAGTGACAATAAGCATCCTATCACTAAATTATAATGATAAGTTATTGTTGATACTAGATCATTACTACATGTTTATGTGTGGGTGTGTGTTTATCACTAATTGACTATAGTGACAATTTAAATATTGATCTATATACAACAACACTACAAACATTAGTGTCAGATTAAACTTATTATTAGTGATAAAATAAAAGTCAAATACATGTTATTAGTGACAGTCTAAGATAACTTCTAAATATGTATTTTATTAATACATTAACTATTTTACACGATATCTATCATAACAATTAATTAATACAAATTATGACAAATTTTTGCACTAAAATTTATCTTAAACTTCAAAATATTTAAAACTTGTACTATATCACCATTAGTTCATAAAATATGCTAATTTTGGTTTTTGGATTTAGATTGATACTTAAGTTCTAGAATGTGTATTATAAGATTCGAATTTTTTGTTTTGTACCCAAGGTCAAATTTAGATCTAGTGATTGCGTGTATTGAAGATATCTTTTCTCAAATCATCCTAGTAATTTCATAGATGAATACACATGGGTATATTTGGGGCGTAAACGAGCCGAGCTCAAAGATTTTTTGAGGCTCGAGCTGGAGCTCAAATTTTATATTCTAAGCTCGAGCTAGAGCTCGAATTTTATGCTCAAAGCTTGAGCTCAACGAGCTTATTTTGTGTTGGTTAAAATCGAGCTCGAGTTCGAATGCAAGAGATCAAGTTCGAGCTTGGCCTCATTACCTTGTTTTAAAAGAGTATAATTCTTACTAATAAAAAAAAAGAGTATAATTCTTACTTTTAAATTTAACCCAAAAAAAAATATTTTTTAAGCATTTAAATATAATTTAATATGTAGATATATATATATATATATTAATATATAGTACTAATATATAAGTAAAATTTCGTGAATGTGTCCACAACCCGTTGAACAATTGACTTCCAGCTCAAGCTCATTAAAGTTGGCTTGAGCTCGACTTTAGCTCAACTCGGATAGAGTTTGTTCGAGCCAACTTGTAGGCTGAACTTGTTTGATACCCCTAGATTCATTACAAAATAACGTTAATTATTACAAATCACATCATTTTTTTTGTACTAGAATTTAATTTTAGAACATCAAAATATTAAAATTCTACTTAATTATAGTTGTTTTGTGAAATACATAGATTTATTATCTAGAACAATTGAGGTGAATTTCAAAATTGGATAATCATGAGCATTGTTTAAGATCCAAATTTAATAACTTCTATATATGTCCCCTTTAATTTTTAACATATCAATTTAAATATTTTTTACATAACTATTTCATTAAATAACTACTATTACAGTTAATTTAATAAGAAATTATTCTAAATTTTTGCACTAAAATTTATTGTTAAACAAAAAATATTTTTGAAATATTACTTTATTAAGTTATTTCATAAAATACGTACAATTTTTATTTGGAATAATTTGAGTTAATTTTAAGATTGTTGATTTGATCTGTTTAAGATACGAGATTATACATCCAAAAGATTCTAAATATATATTTCACCAACATATTAATATATAACATCGTTAACTGTTAATTATAGTCTCACTAAGAAAAAATAATACTACTTAATTTGAGTTT
>JACFYI010001432.1:490909-502909 GCA_014898755.1 Handroanthus guayacan | reverse complement strand
AAAAAAAAAAAAAAAAAAGAAGCACAAATTGTATCAAATCATACCTAAACTGGATAAAGTCAAGTCATGAATTTTTCCTTCAAATGAGTGGTTATGGATTGACTTAGAAAAATTCCGCATATAGTGATTTGGTTTGAAAAAAAATAAAAGATAAAAAATTTGCCCACGAACACCCCTAATTTTATCACAAGCTTTTAATATCTGCAACTGAAATCAAATGCCAAGGGGACCCCCCCCATCTCAAAACTCTTGTTACAAGATAATAATAATATATAGTACCTAATTACACAATTATATTTTATTAGAATTGATTGGACCTACTCTTAAAATATTTCATCAACAATTTGTTCTATACCAATGAATTAATTCTCTTATTCGTTGTTGATTATGTCAGTTACTTGAGGGCCTTGTGGGAAATCCAATGTTTTTAATAAAGGTGAATTTTCCAATATAGGTAAGTGGTGCATTATTGGCTTTTTATAATGTATAGACACATTTCACTAAAATCCGATTTAGCACTGTTGAAGTAGATGAGTTTGAGTTCAAGAATTGTCTATTAATGCAGCTGAGCCATAATGTCCTTTAATTCTTATCTTATTTTTGTCTAAATCTTGCAAGCAAAAGGAGACAAGAATTGTAGGATAAGATGCATAGTCATAGTTATAGTCATAGTGAAAGATTCAACTATAAACTTATATGTTTTTGGTAAACAGGCAAGGAAAGAGTCACAATTTTGTTTTGCAAGCGAGATCCTCATTTAGTTTACATAGAGGGAAAATCCAAAATTTAGAGAGCAAATTAAGTTTTAAATTTCATATTATTTATACAATAAACTTTGAGATTATAAAGAAAATCTATGTTGTATGGGTGCATGGTGCTTGTTTTTGGATCCGTAATTGCAGTAGATAATTTATCTCTTATTTTATTTGATAGATGCAACTCAAATATATTCCATCCATGTACAACCAAATATTTGTATAAGAAAGTATAAAATGATGTGCAGAAATAAGTCCTAATAAAATCAGGACTCCCACAAAAAAAAAAAAAAAAAAAAAAAGAGGGGAAACAAGCATTTATGCACCAAAAAAATAGTTGTAATATGGTAAATTACTACAAAAAGTATATTTTGTCATAATAATATTTCTTTTAGGTTTAATAGTAAGAGTTTTGGTGTTTAAATTATTGCTATTGATATTTAGTGATCAATGAAAATCTAGTCATAAAAACATTGTGAAAATTGATATTGCTTCTATACATGTATTATAATTAATGGTTGACAATGATAATTTGAACAGTTATCTTGTTATGATTATTAACTTGAATTTTGGTAAAACAAAATTATTGACACTTGCTACTATTATGGCTGATCAAATAAATTTATTATCACTTAAAATATATTATGAATATATGATAACATTTATGTTACCATTTAAGGTCTTCTGTCGCTTACATTTGTAGTGAGTCTAATCTCATTGCCTCAGTTAGATATAACTGTCTATCATAATAAAAGGTTGTCCCTTCATATGTTTCGTATCACAATTTTCCATGATTTTCATTTTACACCAATATTTTGATTGTTTCAACTATATTAGTGTTAAGAGGAACTACATAATTGGAAAGAGAAAAGAACTACATTAATTGAATTAAATGAAGGATTAAAGCATATAATTTGTTCCACTAAAGAGGCTTTTTTTTCTTTTTTCTTTTTTCTTTTTTTGAGTAAAGATCATAAAGATGGATAAGATTATTTTGCAACCCATCATAATACCTTTGGTTTTCTATTATTAACAACGTGCTAGTAAGGATCCACACATATTACTGCTATTATTATTAATATTCCCTCACCTTCTTGATATATATTGGTGTGGAATTACAAAATTTCCGTAATTCTTTAACTTGAGATCCTCAAATTCATACGACCTACCAAATATCTGACCAGGCATAAGAATATTGATTTCAATATATCTATGTACGTTAAATAAACCAATTTCAAAATTAATTGGTATTCTTTTAATTTAATAAAGTCTCAAATTAATATGATAAATCTAATACAACGTATCAAGAAGGCCAAAGAAAATTATGAGGAGGAAATTCTTCTTTGTTACACCAATATTTTGCTGCACATAAAAGACTTGCGGCAAATTCTTGTTTGATCACTTGGTAGTGCCGCAACAATTTCTGATCATGGGGTACTTGAGTTTCCTGATTGTGATATACAACTTAGAATATAGAAGCAATTGTCCACATCATGGAGTGCATGCTTGCTTGAAAAGTGGGAGTAAAACACTCTGGATGCATGTAAAAAATATGCATCCAGTATTGTTTCACATGGAAAGAACTTGGAAATTTAAAATAATTAATATACAAGGATTCATCTCTCATCTATCGAGATATTTTTTCATGACAAATCTTCACTGAAACATTATCTTAACACGGCCAAGATTCCATGTTCGTACACAATCTTGGTCATCATCATCAGTCGTACATGACGACAATGACCATATGTGTATATATATATATATATATATTTGTTCACAACCTCTCAATTGGGTGATTATGATGAACCAACAACACATAATTTTGTCCCATTCGTGACATAATTAATATATTTGGCCCATGCCACTTGTGTGAATGACGACCATATGCATCTTGTCAGGCTCCTCGATTGGAGGCTATATATAGCGTATTTAGTGTTGTTCATATTAAATAAATAAAGGGTCTGGATACAGTTGATGTATTAGGGCCTCATCTCTCATCTTTGAAAACGTTATTTTTTTTCACAAAATTGTCTTGAAACACCTCAGTTACCATAATATTTCAATGTGGTCGAATCACTATGTTCTTGACGAACTTAGATCATTGTCAAAGCGCCAAATGGCTTAACCTGCGATTGCGCACTAAGTAAAACCAAATTATATGTTAAGTAGGTGACTTGCAGGCTTTGAGTCAACATGATTAGTGGATTCCATAGTGGTCGAATCAACCTTATAACTGAGTTGCTATGTATGATGAAATGTGATATATACTTAATTTGGTGTTTATCTATCAGTTGTTTTGACTTTCAGTTCCAGATATGTCACGTGTGTATGTGTTTCTGTGTGCGTGTTCTTTTTTTTATTTTTTTTGAAATAAGTAATGAAAAATTATCCCTAAAACTCCATGGTTTTGAACGTGACAGAAAAATGTGCACAAACTACAATCATTACTCCACTATATTTCCTGCAAATACTCCTATATTTCAGTATTTTCAATAACATTTTCTATAAATCATATTTTTGTGTTTTCATATTTCCATAATTCACTTATTTGAAAGAAATATTTTGAAGAAAATAGAAAAACTGCCAGGATTATATCTTCTTATACTGACAGAACATCGTCTGTCAAATAAAACTGAACTGATCTATATACAAAAATTAAAAAATCCCATGAAATATTGTTAACCTTAACCCCAAACTTTGAATCCCAGAATTGGTCCACAAAATAAAATCCCATGCTTCATGTCATTTCAATTAAACATTCAGATATATCGTATGATCTCTCACTATATTAAGCAAAAATTCAGATTTTTCTTTCTGCAAGAATTGTGATATCCCACAAGGGTTCAATTATACTTAAGTCTGCTTAAAATGTCTTTTGGTCAAAAACAGAATGAACATATCACCGTCCTTTCCAAGAAACACAAACATTGTCGGGCCATTTTCTGAATCCATCACTGGTATAAATACAGGTTGAATTCAGATAAATTTACACATCGACAAAACCTGTCTCATTGTTTCTGAAGAAATTTTAAGGTTGTTTTAGAAGACTATAAAAAAAAATGTTGTCTAGTAAAGTTACATGCAAGTCACATGGCCAAGATTCTTCTTACTTCTTAGGATGGCAAGCATACGAGAAGAATCCGTTTGATCCTGTTCGAAATCCATCTGGGATCATTCAGATGGGGCTGGCTGAAAATCAGGTGGGTACTTAGTTCAAAACCAAGACAAATTCTACTACTATAGAAAAGGGATAATTACCTTGGTATTATTTGAGATTTGACATGAGCATCTTATGATTCTGTTATATAGTTCAGCTGATCATGAAAAATTCAATGAAGTCTTTGTAACATTCCAAGTTTAAAGCCTCTTGATGAGAGGTATATATGCTAGTATGTTTTAGTCAATATGTTAGGTTCTGGGGTGTCCAATGTTACACAAAATTCGTTAAGGTTTTTGCCGGCCAAACTAACGAAAGGAGTATTACCGTACATGAGATGTTTATGTAGTTACCTCAACGTTACTTGAGATTTGACATAATGAAAGGAATACCTCCAAAGATTCTATTAGTTGAGTCGACGGAAAGAGTCTTGTGTAATATAACAAGTAGATATTCTTAATTATAGGTCTACGTGTATGTTTTAATCAATATATTAATTTTTTTGGAGTTCATATGTTACAAAGACTTCGTTAAGATTTCTGTGAGCTTACTAACAAGATGAGTATTAATTACCGTAAATTTTCGAACCACGTACACGAGATGTTTATGTAATCACTACAAAATTATTGATTTTTTTTAACCAAAAGATTAGCAACCTTGGTGGAAGCAGTACCCATTAATCCAAAATTAATAGTCGTGGTGGATATGGTAACTAATAATCCAAAAAATCATGATGGAAACAACGTTTCTCATGGCTACAGTGAGGTGAAAAACATCTACTATGGCTATATGCCATAACAGATTTTTTGCTACCCTCACAGAAATTATGGATAATTGCCGTGATGAAGCCGTAATAAATAACTTTTCACTACCACTTTTTTTTCTATTAATATCAGTTTTTAACCATGATAATTGCTCAAATTAATGTTTTGTAGTAAATTAGGCCAACCCTTAGGGAACGTTGAGATAATTATCCTAGAAAAAGGAAGAAAAGAAAAAATAGAAAAAAAACAACGACAACATTACACGGATGTAGAAGAATGGTTAATTTGGAAATATTGTTTCCATGCAGAAATTTTGAAAATTATTGTTGAAAGTTTACTGATCATAAAGTATTCTAATTGTTGAAACAGCTTTCGTTCGATCTTCTGGAATCCTGGATTGAGAAAAATCAGGAAACAAACTGGTTTAACAAAAGGGGAAGATCCAAATTCAGGGAACTGGCTCTTTTCCAGGATTATCATGGGTTGCCCGAATTTAAAAAAGTAAAATCTCTTCTTCTTCTTCTTCCCTTTTTTCCCCTGAAATTTTTATTATTTTGCATGTGTTCTTTTTCATTATACCAACAGATATGTATAGTAGTGAGTGACTAGTGAAGGAAATCTTAGTCATTCTTTCTTTTATTATTTGTTTATTTATTTGCTTGTTTGTTTTTTTGCTGTCAGGAACTGGCAGAGTACATGTCGGAAATAAGACAAAAAAGGGTGAAATTTGATACGAACAAGTTGGTACTCACAGCGGGTTCAACGTCAGCAAATGAAACACTCATATTTTGCCTAGCTGAGCCTGGTGAAGCTTTTCTAATCCCGACCCCATATTATCCTGGGTAAAAACATTATCTTCTTCTCATACAATATGATTGATTTTAACCAAAAAAAACAAAAAAGAAAAAAGAAAAAAAATTACTTAATCTTGTAGATGTTCATAAATGGTACCTTATTCTGAAGTCATAATTTTTCATTTGGATGGATCTTTTATTTTATTCTATACATGCTTCTTTTATTCCATTGTATAAATTCATCCCAAGTGTATCATGTTCACAATGCTATATTTTTATATGAATATACTTTTTACGGTTAGCATATATTTATCATATGTATGAAATAGGAGAAGAATCACCTTTTTGGGAGTATATGATTTTCACCGATAATTTTCTTTCAAAGTAATAATTGATATTAATATTATCATTTCTTTTTTTCTCGAAAGTGAGTTAAGGTTAAAAATGTAAAAATATCACTACAAGAAAAATACAACATGGATGCCAAAAAGTTAAGTGATAATATAAAATTTGTCACTAATTCTATATAAAAAGTGACGAAAAATCATATTTTGTCAAAGAAATATATTCTTAACAAACTTAGTGACAAAAACACTCTTAACAAACTTAGCAGTGACAATTGTATTTATATTATCACTATTGATAATTAGTGATATATGTATATGGTGATTACTTTGTGAGAAAGAAATTGTTGGTGATAATTAATATATTGTCACAATACATATGTTACTAATTATTTATAGTGACAATTTAAAATACAAATTTTGGTCACTATTGAGATATATATTATGTATATATATGTGACAATACCAAAATTATTATCACCTGAAACATGTTCTGAATGACAAAATGAAAGTTATACTATGGTCCTTTTTACACTTTACTCATTGAATTATTCTTCGCCTTCAAACTACCATACAAAGTGTCAAAATATTTGCATATTGCCCCTAAACTAGTTTTCGGTGTGGAATATTCTCAAAAAATAGCACGAGCAATTTGTAATCGAGAGATAATGCATCTTGCAAAATGCATGAGCAATAGGGATTCCGATAAGCTCCCATGTTCTGCAAAAACATGTGTTATCTCTCAAATACAGCCTAAATCTATTTGCCAAGCAGCTTTCTATCTAAAATGCGTCCATTCCATTCTAGTGTACTCATCAGGGATTGTAGGACAAAACTATCGCTTTATTACAAATCATTGTTGGTATCTTAGTAAATATTTTATAATATTTCACTAGAAATTAGTTTTGGGGTAACATGTAAATATTTTGAAAGTTCGTATGGTCATTTAAAATGAAAAATAGTTCAGTAAATGAAATGTAAAAGAGGTCAAAGTTCAGGGATAAAGTGTAATTATCTCTTGTCACTTAATACCTATTACTCGTGACAATACGTATATTGTCAAACAACTTTTTCACTCGTTAATTTTTTTTGGCAGTGTATATGAAGGCGTTATTTATTCCCACTCATGTATAAAATGCTTGACTAATTCAATTATGGAAACTGATGTTGGATGTATAGAGAATAAAGACACTTAAAAACGTTTCAGCCATCAACTTAAAATTACCCTTGTAGTTTGACTCCAAGTAAATTTAAGGGCAGAAAATGCAGTTGGAAATTAACATATGACTTTGATGCATTTGCAAAATGACACTTTCATGATCTCCCTCCACTAACTAAAAAAATCCATTTGATTTTTTGAACTACTCTTTTTTTATTTATTATTTTTTTGGAGTTAAAAATGCTGAAAATATATTTTCAGCAAGATGCGTGAGAGTCACGTACTGCCTAAGACTGTAAGCCTAGTTTGAAATCAATTTGAAACAAAGTGTTCCACCAACGTTACATTTTAGAGGCCGATCGGTTTTTAAGTTGCCTTTGTGAAGTGACATGCCAACACGACCAAGTGATGTTGGCAAAAACTTTTGTTTTTTCAAGAAACAAAAAGTTGTAGCAGTAAAAATTTGGAGTATTTGAAAATAATATTGGAAAGTGAAAAAATAGTTGAAGTGCTTTTATTTTATGAAAATCACAAATTTTGAGAAGAATTTTGTAAAAGCCAGGAAGGAGATGCTTTGATTTAAGCTATTTTTTGCTTAAGTTCAATAGTTATAAAAGCGGAAACTGTCCTTCAAACACTCAAAATTTCTTGATTTCAAACTACAAGCTCATAATCACTTTTTTTTTTTTGTTTTAAGAGTTTCCTAACACGCCCAAGTTTGGGGTGAAATTCCATTTATCCTAAGAAATATTATCACATTTTACGTGGGTCTGGAATTCTTTATTCTAATACATTTCATCTCATTTTTAATTTCTCCAAAAAAAAAAATTACAAAGAAAATATCTGAACATTCAATTATAACATGAAATATGAGATAATATTAATGTTTACGCATGCTTCAAATTATTCCAAATATTATTCCACATGATGTGTTTACGATCTAGATAAATATCTTTAAAAAAAATCTTAAGCCATATCCCTTAACATTCTCTTATTTTTCCAGCTTCGACAGAGACCTAAAATGGCGAACCGGAGTGGAAATCATCCCGATCCAATCCTCCAGCTCAAACAACTTCAAAATCACCATTTCCGCCCTGGAAAATGCCTATCAGCAAGCCCAAAAACTTAATCTTAAAGTGAAAGGCCTCTTCATCACAAACCCCTCCAATCCCTTGGGCACCACATTAACCCTCCAAGAACTTAACCTCATCATCGCATTCTCCATCAACAAAAACCTCCACATTGTCTCCGATGAAATATATTCAGGCACAGTTTTCGATTCCCCGAGATTCATTAGCATCTTCGAAGCGCTAAAAGACAATCAAAATTCCCCCATTTGGACAAGAATCCACCTCGTTTCGAGTCTGTCGAAGGATCTAGGCCTTCCGGGATTCAGAATCGGGATGATATATTCGAACAACGAGGCCCTTATAGCTGCAGCCACGAAAATGTCCAGTTTCGGGCTTATTTCATCACAATCCCAGTTTTTGTTGTCCAAAATATTAGCTGATAAGAGATTTATACGGAAATATGTGAAGGAAAACGGGAAAAGATTGAAAAACAGGGGAAGAATGCTTGTTATGGGGCTGGAGAAATCGGGTATAAAGTGTTTGAAGAGCAATGCGGGTTTGTTTTGTTGGGTTGATATGAGGCATTTGTTGGATTCGGATAGTTTTGAAGGGGAAATGGAGCTTTGGAAGAAACTGGTTTGTGAATTCGGGTTGAATGTGAATCCGGGTTCTTGTTGTCATTGTGGGGAACCTGGTTGGTTTCGGGTTTGTTTTGCGAATATGGGTAAGGAAAGCCTTGATGTTGCTGTGCAAAGGATTAGGGCCTTGGTGGCTTCTAAAGTTGTGAAATAGAATAGTTGGGGTTTTTAGTCAATTTGGATTTCATCTTCTAATTTATGTTCATCTTATGTTTTATTGGACGGATTCAAGTCAAGTATATAATATTTATATAATTATGTGTTTTGTGAAAAAATATTTAATATACTTGACATACATTTATGGTAAGAAATATGGGACGAAACACTACTGTGGAATAGGAAACCGCAACTAGTTTTTGGTGATATGAATTGAGAGAAGTGAAATGGTCCTTTGTGTCGTAGTTTATTCTTACTTTAGCAGTTGTCTTGTCCGAAAAATGTAGGTTGATGTGTTAATGATGTTATGAAATCAAATAGTGTGTTATTTCATATATATATATATATATATTGTTTTAAAAAAAGTCAAATAGTGTGTTAATTACTATTCTTCACAATCTTGTACTATTTGATTCACTTGGATCTGGGATATTCTCTCTATCAAAAGAAAAGAAAAGAAAAGATAAAATTTGGGATATTGTGATGCAACAAAAATTTAAATTTCCTTTTTCTTTAAAAAAAAAAGGTGTTTCACTTAGTTTTAGTTTGATACTTAGCTTAACTTGTGGGGTCAGACAATGGAAGTTCCAGAAACACTAGCAAGTTTAACTGTTGGGAAAGAATGTTGTTTCTAATAATGAGAATGTCATATAGCTGACTCATACATAATTTATATTTTTTTAATGAACTACATACCATCTTTTCGTGTGTTTTTTTTTTCTATAGTTTCTAAAAAATATCATTTGATTTTCATGTAATTTTCTTAAAATTTTAAAATACCTTTGTTATTATATATCTAAACCTCATAAGTGAAAATAGTTACTTGCTTGATCATCTCTCCCTTACGACCTTAGTACTACTACTATCATTCTACAGTCTAATAATCATCCATCATATATATCAATTTTATTTTGATTATTAGATGCACATACATCAAATATGCATTGAAAGCTAGTATAAATAAATAAAGCAATGTAAAATAAATGGCACAAGTATCCATGAAGTATGTCCAAATCTAAATTATTTTCTCTTTATCTATTCTTTTCCTACTTTGACTATAGAGGATTCATTTATCCATATAAGATCTCAAGTAGGAATGGCAAGGGGGCAGGTTTGGAATAGAGCAAGCTCACTCAAACCCCTCCCCATGAAACCCTACCCCGCTCCGTCCCTCCCTGCCCCGCCCCGTGAATGGTCCCTCCCCACCTCGTTGGGTTGGTGGGTTAAGCCACAACCTTGCCAAAAATCTAAAAAAAAAAAAAAAACCAAAACAAAACAAAAACAAAAAACAAAAAAACAAAACAAAAATGATATATATGGTATAATATATAATTCCAAACACATTATATATTATATAAAATATAATATAGTATTAGATAATATGTAATAAAATATTTATTCTATAACACATAATATGTATATATATGTAGAGTATGTATATTATATTATATATATGATTTTATAACATAATATGTAATATATTATATAAAATATAATATAGTTTAATAATACATAATAGAATATATATTCTATAACATTTGTACAATTTATATATTGTATATAATATAATATATTTTACATGATTTTTATTAATATATTATATAGTATATTATATAATATATGACACAATACATATATGTAAATAATTAAACGAGGTAGGATACGAGCTGGGATTTGGGGCGGATGGGTAGACCACATTCCCTACCCCGATCCATCAGGGTTTGAAAAATAAGTCCCAAATCCTACTCTACACCCCGTTTATTCACCCCAAACCCGCCCAATTCAGGGCGGGATGATCTCAGATATTGGATTTAACCTGTCCTATTGCCATGTCTAACCTCAAGACTAAATAGTCTTGTGCTGCTGGCCCTAAGCCAACCTAATTTGGCCTTGGATTATTCATTCAATTATAGACAAGGTGGGAAGATCGTGACCAACTAGGCCTACAATCTACATAAGACTCAATTGATCATCGCCAACTAACTTATACTTGATGTATGATAGTTACCTGGATCTTTAGCTTCATTGATGTGGCAAACCAAAATAATGGTACAACACCACCTAGCTACTCAAAGATGACCACTCTGCCCTTATCGAAAGAGACCCATGTCACCAATAAATGAATCTAGCTCGCCTAGACATTAATGCTCCTTGGTAAAAGTCTAATCACACGATGAACATGGGTCCTTATCTCAACAAATTGACCTATAAATAAGCGTAAGACTTTCATTTTATTGTGTGAATGTACTAATTTACCGCATCCTCTATTACATTTTTCTCCCAACTTTTATCCACCTTTGGAGTCCGTACCAATTTGAATGTTGGAAGTTTTCGCTGAGCTCATCCAACAATCTTTCTACTTAATTTTATTTGTAGAACATGATCGATGATGAGTCTAGCTAGTGGAGTTTCCTTCACCCTTGTGAATACTAGAGCTATTTCCTCATACAACCAACCTACAAAAGCTAAGCCTAGACAAGACTCAATTGCCACCAGCCACAGAAGAAAAAATGTAAAGTTTTGGGCTGGCTTCAACTTCTAGGCCGAAATACTTATTTTGACAAGATGAAGCTCAACAATCTAATTGCCGTTTGAGTTCACTTAATTACGGCCCAGACCTAGATTTGTTATTTGTCTTTTCTTGTGACTTCGTTGATAGAAGAATAAGGAATGTGATTTGTCTTGACACCCTCTTTTCTTTTTAATAAGGAAATCTGTCTGGATAGTTGATACCCTCAGTAATTATTTTTTGGCAAATTACAAAATGGTCCCTTATATAAATAATTGAAATTGTTTTCTTCCTTAACGTTTAAATTGTAAACCTTTAGTCCCTAAAATTATAAGTTTCACATTAATCTTTTAAATAAATTTCTGGGAAATTTGGCTGAAAATTTGATTTGAAGGATAAAACAGTGAAATCAAGATTGATGTAGCTTAGTCACTAATTTTGATTGTGGTCCTCAAATAACGAGAGGAATAAGTGCTTTATATAACGTTAAATTTCTATATTTTTACCATCTTAATCAAATAAATAAATTAAAATAAAATATTTTTGACTTTTATAAATAAATTAAAATAATTTTTATTCCCTCGTTACTTCAATTATGACTGATTACTGATTGTTAATTTTCATGCAATCAGCTGATCCTTCATCATATTC
>JACFYI010001432.1:470815-481150 GCA_014898755.1 Handroanthus guayacan | reverse complement strand
CGAGGCACGTACTTAAAGCATGAAATAGGAGATAAACACCATTTTGGAATAAGGGATCCCATATGCAATATTTGAGCTAAATTTCAATTACTGCAATGGCTTGTGACAATAAAAATGATCAGTAATTTTCCTTTTTTCTTGTAACGGCATTGCAACAATCTCGGGATATATGGACGAGACCACAAGAACAAGCAGGTTCAGTTTTGGCTGATGACAAGAACCTTAAATACATATTCATCAAATTCACTTGAAAAACTTTAACTAATAAATTTCATGTTTTTTTTTTTTTTATTCTAGGTAAAGCTTAGCAAGGTACCCTTGGAGTAAATACTTTCAAGATTATCAAGGATAGACTAAATTCATTAATTAAATGAATTATATCCCTCTAAATTACTACATTACATAAAATTGCTGCACACTAATTAAACTGATTGATTTTCACTTATTACTTCCCAAGGATTACTACATGAGAACACCCATTCACTAACAAAAAATTTGTGACGGGACAAAAATAGATGATATTTATGATGAATTTATGATGATTTTCTAATGGATTTAACAAACGAGCAAAAAGTGATATTTGTAACGAACTTATAATTAATTCGATAACAACTTTTTAACTTGTAATTAATTAGATGGAGATGTTACAATTGCATCTAGCAAGAAGTATCTCGTGCAGAAGTTAACTTAATTATCAGTGAAAATGAGGTTTATTATCCATATACTACATGTACATAATCTTTCTGTAATATTTTCTAATGTATACTTCATTACATGACAAAACGACGCTACGCTAATGGAAAATGCATCATGGTCAGGATTTCATTATAAATAGACATTTATGATGGAATATTAACGAATTTAAGGGGAAAAAAAGAGTACATTAATGAAAATGCATGATAAACCTGTGATGAACTTGAAATGGAATGTTGATGATATATTTTCTTTTGGGAAAAAAAAAAGAGCAAACTATATATAACTGATGAGAAAATTAATTACATTTTTTATACCATAAGTTAACCATTTTTATTTTTGGTCCAATATGTTCTAAGTTTTATAGTTTGGTCCTATAAAGAAGGACGAATTTTAAAAATTCCGATCTTCCATCAAAATTTTTGAAGAAATGACTAAAGCTACTAATGTGTCGCGTTGAAAGTTTGACCAATTGATTGAAAATGCTGATGTGGGATGCTAGCTAGAAGTATATCTATTTGTATCTCCAGTAGAAAAATGGCATTTTTTGTTTTTGTTTTTGTTTTTGTTTTTCTTTTATTTTTCTTTTTCGTAAAATTTGACCTAATTATAATACAAAACTTCAAAACTCCAAAAGCACATGATCAAAAATGAAAAATGATTAAGTTACATGACTAAAAATATAATTTTCCCTATGAACGCTGATGCTTATCAATTCTACAACGAACTACAATTTCTTCATAAAACTAATTAATAACAAGGCATCATGCATATGCCAACACATTTGTGATGGAATAAATTCTATAATACAACATTACAGCGACAAATTCTGTGATGATTTTTTTTTTTTTCTTTTTGAATGAGTTTTTCCTTGCCATAACTCCATACATATTTAGCATAACTTGATCGCATGTTTGTTGAGTGTCAGATTTGATCATTTATCTTAAATAGATTCGTTGATGTTTTAATGTTATGTGACTAGGTTGCTACTCATTAACCATGTTCCCGCCGCCCCCCACCCCAACATTTTTCAGGTCGACACAAGTTTGCAAAGACGTCTATTGCTCCCTGCACTGTAAGTAAAAGAGTGTGTGTGTGTGTGTAAATTGATCCGTGGCTGCAGACAACAGCATCCTAGTGGCAGGAAAAGAGCAATAATGGTGACAAACCCTAGTAGCTTCCTAGGTCTCATGAAATCCTATAAAGATGTACTTCAAGAACTAATGTTCCGGAAATTTTAACGCTACACAAGAAGAAAATTAGTGATAACATATAACATGAAATTTGTTCATGACATATATTTTGTTACAGTAATAATTTTAACAAATTTAATAATGAAAACAAAGTTGTACATAAATTATAGCTACATATGTATAAAGATAACCTAATAACGATAGGAAACTTGTCAAAAAAGTTGGTAATGATTTTGTAGTCAACTGGTTATCACAATACAGATGTATCATATGTCACCATTAATACAATTTAAAATATTAATTTTTTTTTACTTATATTATGCAGCTGTCATCGAGCTTGGAACACGTATTAATAACAATTTTCATATTGATGCTGAAGCCTCTTTAGTGAAATAGCATATTCCCCCCTTAAAGAAAGGGTTAGGGTTCATCCCCATCCCGAAGGCAAAAGAAAAAGAGAAAAAAGATTCACAAATTTGTCAATTAATCTTGTAAAACTAATATTCTATTTTACTGTAGCACAACATTCTCAAAGGATATGACAAGAATGGGGAAAAATTGTCATTTTTGTCATACAATTTTATTCATTTCCACTTGAAATCCTACTTGTTTTTGCTCAACAAAATTAGCCATATATCAATTTACTTTGTTGCATATCTAATCCTTTTTTCGTCAGAACCCTAGAATTGTGCCAAATTTTCGCACACTCTAATCTTGCGCGTCAACTTCTCCAGCCATAGTTCTAGGGTTCCGGTGTAAGAAGAAAATGTGCAAAAATTAAATTAATACAAGACTAATTTTGTTGGACAAAAACAATCAGGACCTTAAGTGAAAAGGGACAAAGTTTATGATGGAAAAGGCAATTTTTCTGACAAGAATGTCAAAAGGAAGCAAATAAAATAAATTAACAATTGTACAATTGAACAGCAATCATATATATATATATATATATATCCATGCAATTATACTAAAAACCCTTCAAATCTAACCAATGCTACATATTTCACACAGATCTTGTCCACATAAACACTCCTTGGACAGCCCAAAAACAAATAAACTTTAGATTTTTTAAACATCATCAAAAGCAAATAACTTAATCAAGCGCAAGCACAAAAGGAACTATTGCTTGTTCATACTCATTAACTTATATAAACACATAAAGTTATGTTTCTGGACAGTTGCAACTATATATATAAGCTTGAGCTGTCAAAACATTACCAATTTTCTAGTCGAAATCACACAGCAAGGCTGCAGCTTTTCACGCCATCCATGCAAGCTGAACTAACCGATCATACTTTCATCTTCTTTCAGGACAACCTGGGAGAGAGACATAGTCCATAGTCCCGACCATCCACAATGGAGAGCTATGCATCACGGCCCAAGCCGATAAGGACCCTCGCCCATGTAATGACCCTCCATGTATAGGGCCGCGTTTTGTGGATGCAGCCCATCCATCACCATAAATTGCATGTCTTCCGAAGGCTTCCAGTGCCGTTTTCTTTGGTTAATGAACCAGTTATTTATCTGTTTCTGGTCCAAACCAGTTGATTCCGCCAGTGCCACCTTCTCTGACTCCTGTATATCGGCCAAAACGAAACGAGACACGAGAAGCTTGTTGGTTGATAATTTATATGACATTTAAAGTAAATTTTTTCTAAGTAGTATCAATTAAATTATAAAGTATCACTACAAAAAACTTTATTGTATTATTGATGAAAGATTAACTAACACTATGAAAATTATCATTATAACATATTAAGTAACAATGGCTTTCATTTTGTTACTAACGACATGACAATAATCTTTTCTTGGGATAATTACCTTTACACCCTCTAAGGCTTGACCTAATTATAGAGAATCCCCATGGGTTGGAAAAATACAAGAATTATCCATTAGAGTATCTGACAAAAAACCTAATGGAGTTTGTGTAATATTGCAAGTAGACTCTGTTTCAAAGGTCTACGTGTTATATTTCAGTTAACATATTAGATTTTCAGCTAGGGTCAATTATATGTTACACATGCTCCATTAGGTTTTCTTGAACTAAACTAACCCAAGCCACAAGGAGTGTAACAATAATGGGGCGCCAAGCTCAGTTAAATTTTAAGTCAACTGAACTGAGAGTAAAGAGGTGATACTGTAATTTTCCAAACCATAAAAGTAACTAAAGCAAACATAACCAGGCGTTGAGGAAATTATCCATTTTGTTTCGACGCAATATAACTTATAAGAAAGCTGGTGTTTTAAATTGACACTATTGACAATGGCATGTATCAATAATTTACAATAGTGACAATTTAAACACAACTTTTCTCCCGATTAAATTTGCTAAAATGATTATTATTACGAAGGAAAAATTACATTTTTAATCCTATAACTTCGCTATATTTTGCTTATGGTCCTGTATGCATTCGCCCAACAAAAATAGTCCTGAATCTTTTGTTGCTTTGCACTTTTAGTCTTGTTACTCATCGGAAGCCTACTTTTCCTATCGGAATTGCTGACATGTCAACTATGCATCTGTTTAACATACAGGAATTCTGGTAGGAAAAGTATGTTTCCGCAAGTAACATGACTAAAAGTGCCAAAAAAAAAAAAAAGAGAGAAGATACTGGACTATATTTTTGTTGGGTGAAAACAAACAAGACCTTAAGCAAAATAAGGCAAAGTTACAAGACCAAAAATCTGATCTTCCCTTATTATAAATGATATCATTTAATATATTGTCATTAATATTTTTCATTTTTCTAAAAGTAACGAGCTACGCGTACCGATGGATATGGCCACTTGTAATGCAATTCCCACCAGCTGAGTAGTTTTTGGCGGGCATCTTTTGGAAGTTTGCCTTTCTTCTTTTTCTTGGAGAGCTCTTGCTTGAGACTACTTAAATATCCACTATACTTCTTCAAGAGGTGGTTTTTCAGCTCTCGGTCTTCTGCTCGTGGATCAATCTCTGGAAGTCCCGTTTCGCCACCACTGTTGTCTTGGTCTTCTTCAGATGAACCAACACCCTCGCATTTCTCCTCTTTTATTCATTATTTGAGACCAAAAATGAAAACGGTAAATACATAAAATGCATGGATAAGTTATTTTACAAAATGTGGATTGATAAAGTTAAATGTTAAATAACATAGTATAAAGTTATTGAATGTCTAAGTATATGTGATGCTAAGTACCTGCAAGAAATGACCAAACGAAACAGATGATGCCAGATTAATGAAGGAAAAAAATCTTGATTGTCGAGAGATTAAATTATTCTTCAAAAGCTAGTTGTCAAAACATCGGCCTAGCATACTTATACACTTGAAAATATTCAGAAAATCCAGAGGATTAGAACACTGATTTGGCCCTCAAGACGGCCGCGCTCTTATGCTCTTTTTCTCATACTTATGAAGTGCACTCAACAGATGATGTCTAAAATGAATTGCATTGCTTTTATATTCATTTCTGATAAATATGGCAATTTAGACTAAAAATTATATTATTGCAATGAAATAGAAAAGCAATCATGAAATGCTATTTTCAAATACGTGCAAGTACTTTTTGTTTGCCCTAATGAAGGACTAAAATTTATGTAATTCATGATCTAAAGTACTACAATATCAAATATCAATGAGAGGACAAAATATCAAGTCATGCATGATCCGTAAGTTTTAAATAAATTGAACGAACAAGCACTACAAGATGTTGCATGATCTAATATTGTAAGACATTTAAAGATGCATCGCTTTATTTGTTTTCAGGCCAAAATGCAGCACCAACACATTCAAAATAACCGAAAGTTTTCATTCCTTTCCGTTCCTTTCAAAATTACTAGGGATAAAGGGGGGAAAAAGTTCTTTTTGGATATCATGATCATCATCCATGTTTATATATAAAGTTAGTGATTTTCACCTTATAAAACAAAAATACAAAAGGGCCTCATTTTTTTGGTGAACATGATCATTCTTTTGAGACAAAATTGAACTAATTAAAATATGGTAATATAATTGAAAGATAAAACTAATTAAGTAAATACTAACAAGTAAAAATTAAGCCAATGACATTAATGAGAGAACATTGAAAGAAGACACAGTCAATTCCTAATGAAGTGTAGACTAGTAATCAGATTTAGCTTAAATATGAATGCTTTAATTCCAAAAAAACAAATAAAAAGAACACAATGGTTCCCAGTTATACTAGAAAAAAAAAGTACTCTCTTCAATAATAAGAAAAATCTTAAAAAGAAAATGAAACATGAATCTATTTTCTTAGCAAAAATAAAAGTATAAATAAATTAATTTTCAACAAAAATCACATACCCTAATTGCACCCAAGTTCAACACACCTTTCAAATCCTCATATTTTGTTGGATGTACTTCAGATTAAATATAAGTTCAGAAAAATTCCTTTTACCCTCTTTCATTTCCTTCTTTTGCTAGGTCAAGATCCAAATGAAATAGATTCTTTTTAGGTAGAAGGTACTTAATTGTCTTACAGGGTTTCAAAGATAAATTGGCTGCTAAAACTATCACTACAAACAACACCCCTACAATTATAAATAGAAAATTAGTGACGGACAGTACTCCATTATGGATATAGGTGACATATGTGACAGAGTTCTGATAGAGTACGCTAACAGATTTAAAAAATGAATATGTATGAATATGAATAAGAACACTTGTCACAAACTTGTGATAAACTTTAGAACTAATTAGTAACATAATATATACAATGAATTTTCTATGGAACAAAATCTATCACAAAACCATATATCTTATTGATTTCATTAAATCTATTATGTGTTTTTCCATTAGAGAGGAGGTGCTTTCTTTCAGTGCATATATATGAAGCTCCTGACTCAAGAATAATTACACTTCTTGCATAGAAAAGCATCACACAATCTTCAATATGTAATAGTCACATATTTTCTGCATAAAATTCAAACTCGTGTTATTTCACAAATGCATAATATATACCTCCATTTATTTCTCAATCATCCAACTTTAGACTTATTTATAGTGTTAGCATGAAAAGAATTTATAGTCGCATGTCGTCTTTGTCGTTAACACAGTACTTATGAGCTTTAGAAGCTAACAACATTCTTCGCTACAAGGATGAATAGCTTACAGAATAAAGGATGAATAGCTTACAGAATAGAGACGACGACAAATGAATAAATTGACTTTTTTGTAATTAAAGTTTATCGGCTGCTACAGATTTCTCCAAAATTTATTTATGCAATTCGACATTTTTAATATACAATCGAAAAGCCATTAATTCAAGGCCAAACCATAGATTTTGATCAGTAGAAATCTTTCAGAAGTTGGGAGAAATTAAGCGTAGAAGATCGACGATAAATAGGAAATTTGCAGAATTTTATCGGATTATTGAAGATGTAAAATGCATTTACATAGTTATTACATTATTAATTTCCAGAATAAGAATTTTAATCTAAACAAATTAATTAAAATACCATTTTAATGGATCACATATATATCAATCCTGTCCAATATTTTTAGGAATTTTTTTCTAAAATTCTTTAAATTGTATATGACAAAATTTCAAAATTACGGATTTTGACATTGCCATTTTGAGTTGTTAATGTCCTTAGAGGAAAAAATTTTATGTAACAATGTGAAAATTTACGTTTATATATTAATCAGTTACAAAAATTTTTACATTTAAGTAACTTTTTTGCCACTTTAATGGCTTTTCATAGCAACAAGAGGCAAGTCTATTTATTATTCAACAACTAGGTTCTATTTACACAGTTGTTCCATAGTCTTCTGCTAAAATGCCTAATAGAGTATATCTATAATATCATGATCACACCTAGAAAACAAGATAGAAATGGTAAAACATTGAACAATCTAATCTTGGAATTATTTTAAAAAAAAAAAAGGAACAAGAGTTTATAAATCCGTAATTATTTTAAAAGAGAAACACAAAAATATAGTTTATATCTTCTGCAATCTATATAACGTTGCTCCTTTCACTTAAAGCCCTGTTTGTTTTTGCTTAACAAAATTAGTCCTGTATTAATTAAATTTTTGCACATTAATTCCTTTTTCCACCGAAACCCTAGAATTCTCACCGGATTTCGACACACGCAAACCTTGCAAAAACAAACAGGACCTTAAAGGAAAACAAGCAAATTTATAGAATGACAAAATAGCAATTTTGCCCCTCTGCAAAAGTGGAAAGGTTTATAAAAAGCACCGACTATGTTTTTCTTAAGATAATCACAGAAAATTAACAAAAACACACAGAAAAATATAATAAAATTTAAAGAAACAAAGAAAAAACAGCATCATACAGCACAGAAAAAGAAATAAATAAATTAATATAAAACAGAAACCTGACACTGTGGTACAGACTACATGGGGTAGCACGCTGATATGAACAGCATCCTATGTTTTCTCATTTTTCCAAAGCCTAAAAGCTAAATTGCAATTTGTTTTCTCCACACATAGCTAAGAAATGACAAAATTAAGGTTTGGACATTCACATAATATTACAAATACCAGATTCAGCCATCTACTGTATATACTAAATATTTACATATATCATAGTCTAAGATAAAATAATATCTTAATTTTGTATTATATATGTATTAATACCATAATCTTGTCAGAAAGGACCAATGAAAAAGTTTAAAACTGTAATTAGAGTATTAAGCAAACGTGTGATTTCCTCATTATTTAAACTAAGGCAGAAAATGGGATTTTGCCACTTTATTTTTTTAATTATCATAATGGAACCAAATCATATCTTTTCACTATACACTCGTGATTAGGGTTTATTTTATATATATATATATATATATATATTTATTTTTTTTAATTCTTTGCTTAGACACTCGTGACAAAGCGTTGGAAAATGATGGCATCAGTCAAACTTCTGTTCACTGGGAAATAGCAAAGGGGCAGTCCATTCAATGAAGCTGCTGTAATTCTATGGCATTCTGGAGTCTACCACCCCCCAACCCACCCCCCACCCCATCCCCCGATTTTGAGGGGTGCTCAGTTTCAACTATCAGTTTTCCACTGCACAAGAAATCAAGGCCACATTCATCAAGAAAAAGCAACCAGAAAATTATTCTTCTGCTTGTTTGTTTCCAAGATAGGCAATTTTCATGAAAGGTAGATTACTTTGATTTTTTTCTCTCTCTAAAACGGAATTCGAAATTGAGAAGTAGTGTTTACCAGAGTTGAAGATCCGGACAGGACCATTTGTAAGCATGTTTAGTTGTGTTTCGATTCGTCGCATGAACTCCATGGCTTCTTGTAAGGGCCTCGTTAGCTCCTCTCGATACTTCACCAACATATCGTAGTATGCTTCCTGAGATCCAACAATTTCTTGTCAATTATTTAATTAAAATCTCACGTTTTGAAAATGAATTTTCGACCTAACTCCAGTCTAAAAATTGGTTCATGGGATGAGGATTATGTCCATAATCATTACCTGGGGGGCCGTTTATCGACATCGGATTCTGACCGTAGGAAAGAAAATGAGATTATAAAATGGCCCATTAATCCTAGAGCCTAAAAAAGAAGTTTCTTGATATATATTTAATTACCATGAACTGATCGAGTTCTGGATCCTTAGAATCATCTCTGTTGGCCGCCGTCGCCGCCGCAGCTCGCTGCCTTGCTTCAAACTCCTGCCGAACCGCCGTCAGCCGCGCCACCACTTCCGGTGGAGCTCCCACCTATATATCATACATATATATCATGTGTCAGCACATGGAATGAAAATGAATTCTTTATAATTAAGTCAAATTAATAAATATAAAAAATTATATATAATTTTCAAAAGGGATACCTTTTGACAATCCATGTAAGCTTCCAAAAGATTAGAATACTGAGGATGAGCAATAATCTTGGCTTTAATAGCATCAACCTCATTAGGATTAATCTCATGACTTTCTTGGCGTCTCCGATGATGTTGATCCTGAACATTCTGAGGATGTCCTCTAATTACAGACGGACTGTAATAATGAAACCTTGGGGCGTGATTCTGTGAAGTACTTCCACCTTCAGTTTTCACAATCGGATGATGTTGCCCCTCAGATTGATCATAACAATCCCCCGATTGAAGATGAAACCCACTCATGCCCAACTGATTATGATGATTGCTGGACCCACTCGGTGCAAGAACTGGACCTCCATACAGGAAATTACTACCGCTCCCCCTTGAATTTGTGTTCTCACTAAGCTGATGATGATTATATTCCTCCATTTTTTGTGAATAAACTAACAAAACAACACGCAGTAAAAAACCCTTTTTGGAAATTCAAGAAACTGTTTATACAAAACGAAACCCTAGAGAGTAGGGAAGAAAAAGAAAACAAATATATAAAAAGTCCACGGAATTTTTGACTAAAGTGGCAATTTCATACTCAGCAACACTTCCTGAATTTATTTCTTCCAGTACCACCTCAATTTATCGTAAGATCCCTTGTCTG
>JACFYI010001432.1:426235-438270 GCA_014898755.1 Handroanthus guayacan | reverse complement strand
AAGTAATTATGTGTGTTTGTCTCATTTCTAGAAAATTAAAAATCCCATGATGAGAATGAATGAAACCATAATAAAAGTCTTCGTAGCAATATTAATTATTAAGGCCCCTAATGGCTTAAAGTGCAGCCGCCAGGTCTAGATCTTTGACTTTGACAGCCTTCAAATTTCCACCACCTTGAAATTCCAGGTTTACCCCTAATCTTGACCACCTATTCCCACCAAGAGGTCATTAATAAATCCCAGCAGAGTCAGCTCTCATTAATTATTGGCCAACATTCTAGAAAAATAATCAAAAAAAAAAAAGAGTTGGTTAATCTGGTTTAAGATTTGCTTCGTTTTAAATTTCCACCACCATAGATCTCATGTCCCATTATTTAAATTAAATCCTATACCATTATAATAGAATACTTATATCATTTTATTTCTCATGAGTATATCGTTACATGAAATTTCTTTAAAAAATTAGAAAAAATGTATTTTTAATTTAATAAAAATGTAGAGCTCGCTTCAATTATCAGATACCCTACAATCCCATGTGACGCTGCAGTAAATCTTGTACCGACAAGCGCGGTTTGCTAAATTGCATACTTGTGAACTTGGGTTGGAGGTGCTTTGGATTTATTTATTTTTTTTCCCAAATAAAAATCATGTAACACTTAAGTTACTTATCAAAAAAAGAAAAAGGAAAAAGAAAAAGTATTTTTTCTCTAATTTGTATGTAAAAAAAATGCACACTTAGATAATGTAAAATGGAAATATCCCACTTCTCAAGTCCTTTCATCCGGATATAAGTATTACTCGATTTCGAGAATTCTTATGAATTTTGTCAACATTGTTGTGTTGTTGGGAGGTGGTTCCTTCCCTTCCCTTCCTCGAGACTTTTGTATTTATATGACTGGTTCGCTTAATCCTTTATTTTTACAATACTTTATTATTCTAATATTTATCTGAACTCAATTGAGCATTTGCCTCCTCTTTCATACACACAATTCGTCCTAGGACACAAATGTCCTATCCGGATCCTTATCTAAATCAATTATTATTACATTATGAAAATTAGTTAATAAAGCTGAAGTTTTTTCAAATCATAGAATCGTAACTACTAGTTTTTTCTCTTTTTTTTTCTTGTAGAAAAAATGGTGAAAATAGTTGATTAATTTAGTTCTGGATTGTACCATCCTCAAATTTCCACCAAATCTCCACACCTCTTGAATTCCATGCTTGCCATGGTGAGATTTTCAAATTTCATCATCATGTTTGCCATTCAAATAATAATATGCCAGCATAATTATATTATAAGGACAATTATTCGATGCTCTATGTCATAATCGGAATCTCCTGAAAAAAGAAAAAATAATCAGAATTCAGAAAAAAATAAATAAATAAAACAAAAAGAATGAGTGATTAGCATGGTTGAAAATCTTCATCCACTTCAATTCCGCCACTCCAAATTCCAGGTTTGCCCCTAAGGCACACCAAATGTTACACCAATAAAATCTTACATGAACATGATAATATTCTTCAATGTGGCAGGGAAAAAAAGGTAAAAAAGGAAAACTGTTAATCAATGTCACAGTTCTAGAAGACGATGTAGTTTGAATGCGTTGAATTGTATGCTTTTGAAGTCACCTATGGCGCCCCTATTTCTTTATCTAACCTCTCACCAAATCCCATTGCTCACGATACCGTTGCCCATATATATAGTATGCGTATAAGCAGAAACATATAGTGTATATTAATGGGTTCAACGGAGATGGAGAATGTCGAAGCCGAAACTGTGAGAGAAGAGAAAGAAGACAAAGGGAAGGAGATGGGTTTGCAGGAAAAGAGCTTGAGCAATCAGAATATAATGAAAAAGAAAATGAAGAAGAAGCAGCAGCAGAAGAAGAAGAGATACTATTTTATCCGGAAATTTGGGTGTATGAGATCAGACGACGGTGCTCCGACGGAGGAGAAGCCGGACGTCGATGGGGGTTTCAACGTGGAGGCCGGTTGCAACGGGAGGGATCACTCGCCGACCCACTTGGTTGTTATGGTCAACGGAATTATTGGAAGGTATAAAACTTAGAAATGCAGTATATATGTAAGCTTTCTTCAATTGTTTCTTTGTTTCTATTGATAATGACACTAAAGTAGGATATCTGTTTTATGATTGGTTATTGGATATTTTTCATGCCTATGCAGTGCTCAAAATTGGAGGTATGCTGCTAAGCAGTTCGTGAAGGCGTATCCAAATGATGTTATAGTACATTGTGAGCTCTATATTTAGTATCTGCATCTTTTTTTATTTTGTTTACATTTTGAGACTGAAGCAATTTGTTTTAGGCCTGTTTCCGTTCATCGATTTCGTTGTCTGCTTGCTGTTGTCGTTGTCCCAGTATTGATATCTGTTTCTGGCTGTTGCTAATTTTGTAGTAAGCGATTGTGGAAGTTGTTTCTGGCATGTTGTGAAGTAGATGTTTGGAAAGTTGAACGCGTTGTCCGATTGGAATTGGTTTTTCTTGGAGGCCTGATGTGGTATCTTAGCTATTTGGATCTCTAAGTTTGATAATATAAGTTAAACATAGTTACGGATTGTTTGGTAGACTGTTGACAAATTTAGAGAGTTAAACCAGTTGCCTGAAGCTAACCTTATAAATTAAGGTTACCTTCATTCTTTTCTTGCATCTGAATCAATAGAGTTACAGAAAGTTATGTCATTGATTGCAAAGCCAGGCCATTGCATCATAGATTTCCTTGTTAGTTTCAAGTAGAACTAGGAGGAACAAACCTCGCACTAGGTAAATCTGATCTCCTGTTTCAGGGAATAATTTTATAGTTTAAATATTACTTATGTAACTTCGTGTTATGTATCTCTGAGTAACATTTTGCTCCTTTTTACTACTTATTTCATTAAATTTGTAATTGTCGAGTTTGCCTGCCATTAGTGTGATATAGTTTTATTCTGGTACAAGCTTAAAAATAACTCCTGTAATCTGAGTTGAAGTTACTCCAATGATTCTGTTCTTCGAGTTTTGGTTGTCAACATTTAGAAGCAGAACATAATAATAATTAATGGAACTAGTAATATCGAGAGAGTACTTCACTGCTCTCCTTTGCACAAATTTGTGTAAATTTTTGTCTCGTATCTTACAGCAAAATTCTCAGTGAAGAAAAAAGTGAAACTTCATGCGGCTTATAGCTATCTAAATTCTAAGATTCATAATATTGAAGCTACTCAAATCTCTTCCTATTTCTGCTTGAACCCTCATTTGATTTCTTGTCAAGCGACCATATTTAGAAATTTTATACCTTTGTTCTTCACTTGTAAACCTTCTATGCCTCAGTGCTTGTCTGAATATGGTTTAAATATGAAATTCAGTTTTGGAATAGAAAAGATAATTCCAAAAATATGTTTATAGAAGTATCATTTCATGTCAAAAGTTATATGTTCTATATTATGTAGCTTTCTGGCTGGTGATGTCAGATGGAAATAGCTGCCAAGTATTTAATATATGGCTTATGCTGAATGATGAATATAATGTAACAGTTGGACCATAGACAAGTTTCTGTGAATCTTTTAGGTCACTGAAATTTATAAGTTTCTTTATTGGTTGTCTTTACAAGGATCTATATTGAGTGATCAAAAGCTTTAAATCTCAATCTGAATTTTTCTTAATCAACATTTTATGTCCAGGCAGTGAATCTAATTCTTCAATGTTGACATTTGATGGTGTTGATGTTATGGGGAAGAGATTAGCAGATGAGGTTTGTAATGCATTTCTTGAGAACAATAACCTTTTTTTACCAGTCATGCAAGTATGGCTGGAGCTGCTTGAATGAACAGCTTGTGTAGCTAGAGATTAAAGTTGTGTTGCCTTATTTAATTTTCAGGTGATTTCTGTTGTCGATCGTCATCCAAATCTTCAGAAGATTTCTTTTGTAGGTCACTCACTTGGTGGCTTGGTAGCAAGATATGCTGTTGCTGTGCTTTATCGACAAGATTTAATAGGAAAATCTGGTGCAGAAAATGGTGAATGTGTTGAGGATGAGTCTCAGAAATCATCTTTAGAAGAGAAACCAAGAGGACGCATTGCTGGTCTTGAACCCGTGAACTTCATTACCTCTGCAACACCCCATCTTGGTTCGAGAGGGCATAAACAGGTATCTCAGTTGTTAGATGTCATCCTATCATTCTCTCAGAATGAACTATGTTTCTTGTGAAGGATAACGGGCTATGGGCTCTTTGCTTGTTCATTATGTATCCTGTCGAATGTTATGAAATCTTTTTGTGATCTAATAAAATAAGAACTTCTACGCACCCAGCTTTTGCTTGATTATTTGATATGAACAAGAAGTCCTTTCAACACAACCTCGCACTGTATTTTGAATTAATTTTAAGGAATTTTTATCTAAATTGGCATAAGAATACAGATACCTATCTCTTTATCATTCCTATTAGTAAATAGATTCATTTTCTCTGGGCCACCAGCATGTTACTTTTCTTGTAGGTCCAACCAACATATTTTGAAAGGCCTTTCAGTTATACATGCCCAAATGTTCAATTTTTCTAATAATTTCTCATTTTATCTTGTCTGGATCTCACAAGTTTCTCTCCCGCTTTTCTTTCCATGGGCTTTGACAAGTTAAGTTTTTATCTTCTTTGGCTATGTTGTGTTCATTTGAGACAAAATATTGTGGTGTATCACAGATAAGTGCCGTCATGCTCTACTCCAATGTTTTCAAAATGATCAATGAGCTGTGATATTATCCTTTAATAAGCTGATTCTCTTGCAGGTTCCAGTGTTCTGTGGGTTCTACACCATGGAGAAAGTGGCCTCGCGTGCATCGTGGTTACTTGGTAGAACAGGGAAACATTTATTCTTGAGTGATTGTGATGATGGAAACCCTCCTCTTCTGCTTAGAATGAGCAGTGACTCTGAGGATCTTAAGTTCATGTGAGTCATTAATCATAGGTTCTTCACGTTTTTAACTATTGCAAATTTAACCAATGAGTTTATCAATCTTGACTCTCATTGCAGATCTGCTTTGCAGTCATTCAAGAGGCGTGTTGCCTATGCAAATGTACGCTTTGACCGTATCCTGATTTTAACTTACAATGTCCCGATCTATTCACCTGCATTTTAATAAACACTGTACCCAAATTAAATTTAGCTCGAAGACTGATTTATAAGCTGCCAGAGTTATGTCAGATAATTTTCTATCAAACTAGAGTTGGTAAAGGCATTATTACTTTTTCCCCTCGTATGATGACCTTGACACTTAATATAGATCTCGTTGGGTGGAGTTCATCGTCATTGCGTCGTCGTACTGAACTCCCAAAGGTAAAGATTACTGCATAAACTGCTAACTCATGATGTATGACAAACATCTCATGGGGTGCTTGTTTTTAGCGTCGGAGTCTTATGAAAAATGCTAAATACCCACACATTTGCAATGAGGAGAAATCAGATAAAGCCAATCCTCAAGAAGAAGTTTCTTTGGAAACTAAAGTTGTCAGAGGCAGGAGCAGTGAGATGGAAGGTGAGTTTTACATAAGAATGGCAAGGTGGTGATTATGGTCTCTTAGTAAAAAATTCTTAAGATGTTATGCTAGTTTACCTGTTATTGTGTATTTTTACTCTCACCAAGTTTTCTCAGATTAGAAGTCATAAAGAGTTTGCTTTGCTTTACAATCTATGTAGCGAACCGAGATCGCATACTTAGTTGATAATCTGTACCTATATGTCTGTGACTATTGCTAGTAAAAGTCTTAATTTTGCGAGTTAATCAAGTTGATTATTGTGTTGCAACTAATCACAGTTAGTCTAAATGGTGATAAATTTTGGCACATGGTTTCGCCATCACTACCATACCACCTTATTCTGAGACCAAGTGGCACTTGGCCAAAAAATCTGCTTCACACACACGCACACAAAAAACATATATTCTTTTTTTCTGGAAGAGCTGTATTCTTGCCACTTGAATTTCGAAGCGATTCCAAAAATTTATGCTAATATATCTACTGGTCAATCAAATATGGACATTGACCTCTGGACTAATGTCAGATTGTAATTTCTTATGTGGCATGCAACTCTGTTTGGTTTCATGAAAGTTCTGTGAAGCAAGAAATTTTGGTAGAAGAAGGTATGGCATGTCTTAGAGTAAGAGTTCTACCCTCTTTTTGGTGGACACAGAATCTCTTTGCACATTAGGTTTGTGTTGATGGAAAGAAGGATAATCGTTCAACATGTCATTACATAAGTTTAGCAAACAAAATATATTTGACTCGACTGATATCTATATTTGTTTTTTATTGTTTCTTTTATCTTTTGTCTCAGCATCAAAGGTTGTTTGACTGGAACAAATTTCTGGAGTTGTTTAAAACCTAAAGATGTCTTCATTTGACGCCCTTACAACTCATAAAGAACGTTGACATTTTCTGTTTGTAGAGACAATGATCCGAGGGTTAACAAAACTGACTTGGGAACGAGTTGACGTCAACTTCAGCGGAAGTATACAAAGACTTCTTGCACACAATACAATTCAGGTATGTATCTGACTGTCTCCTAAAGATCTACAATGTCCATATCGTGCTTAGCTTAACGATGTTGCAATTCCTTCTGCGCCGTGTAAATTGTTCTTCGAACCATCTAAATCCGATAGTTGTGGCCTATCAAGATATTAAGTTTAGGGTTAATTACTTTAAAGACCCCTAGGATTTGAATTCTTTACAGAAAACCCCATTTATCTTTTGAAATTACAAATGTCCTCTTGATGTTGCCCACATTTTATGGAGACCTGTTGTTAGCCTCTTTCGACGTCTTCACAAAAGTTTAGCAGACCTAGCTTAGGGCAAGAGGGTGTTTGTAACTTCAGAAGATATATGAAGATTTTGGTAAATGGCCAAACCTCAAGGGCTTCTCTAAGCTCAAAAGACAATAGTTATAGTTTTAGTTTAGTGGTGAAGACAGAGAAGATAACACACGCACTTTGATTCTTCTTTTTTTAGGTTCAAACTCGTCGTATAAATTCTGCTGGGGCGGACGTAATACAACATATGGTTGACAATTTTGAATTATGATCGACAATTATTCTGAATTTATTCTCAAAGATTTGACGGCGAAAGATGCGGGAAGGGAAATATTGGGTTTCTTCATCAATCGACGGATTGACTACCTTGTGTTGAAGGATGAAACACATGTAAGGTACTTGTAGTGAATTTTGGAACTTGTAATCATAGTTATTTTTGCAGCATATTTGTTGATAGCTATATGTAACACATGTAAGATATTTGTAGTGAATTTTGGTACTTTACTTGTGATGACACTTGTTTTTGCAGTATATTTGTTGACAGCCATATGAAACATATATAAGATATTTGTAGTGAATTTTGGAACTTGTAATCATAGTTATTCGCCGTCTCTATTTCCTAGTAGTCTTGGCCTTTGGGCGAATCAATGCATAAAAAATAGTCTCCTTATATGAAATAACGTACCTTCCTAATATTGACAAAATTCCCATAAATTCTTATAACGCTTTCATGAAACCTAAAACCTCTTTAACCAAAACTACAAAAGGCCTTATACCACCCCCTAAAACCCAAGTGAAAAAATTTGTGCGAGCATCTGCATTTGATCGATATCTTCTTCTTGCAATAGAGAAGGAACAATTTGTCGCCCTTAAGGTCCATGCCAGAGTTATGGTTAGTAGAAAAGTTCACCCTCATTTAGTTTTGAGTAGTTTGATTCGCACTCACTCTATGTGGGAGAAAAGGTTTACCAATTGCATCAAGGATTGCATTGTCGCACTCAAGATTTTCTGATTAACAAATATGCATGTATTGGTACAGTCGAGATCACATTGAATTCTGGTATGGTGTTGGTGTCGATGTTCCCTAATTTCAATATGTCAATTTTAGATCCACGTTTGTGATCAGCATTAAAAGCCCATATCCAGACATGTGGTGTTGTCCGGTCTATGACCACATGCGGCAACTCTTCATAACCAAATGGTGTACTGGATACAAAATTATTTTCTTCATTTTGCTTTCCCTCAAAAGACAGTAAACGTTGCGTTCAAAGCATATCCTCAGTTGCAGTTATGTTCCAAAACGAATTACACGAAATGAATTATTAAAGCTCATCCCTGAAATGTGGATAACTGCTTGCGACCAAAATAATCAGGCATCCAGAGCTGCGAAACCAATACATTCTACAGATCCATCATTCAGGAAAGTCAAGATGGCAATGTAGAAATTCGAATTCAAAAGAAATGGCGGCAAATTTATTATTCCTAGATGTTTCAACTAGGCGTTCACTTTAGAGCCAAACATTCCGATTTATGGTTTTAACTCTAATGAGTTCCCAGTCAACAAGCAAATCTCAGAAGATGGTCATAATTATTTTGATCCCCTCTGCGAATGTCATTCATGCATGAACACATTCGATGAGGAAGACCACCTCCATCTCCATGGTAAACAGAAGCGAAGAGGAAGAAAAAGAAAACAATGAAAAGGTAAGACCTTTGTGTTGACACTGTAGCAGACTCTTAGGGAAATTTGACTATCTAGTCCTCTGCCCCCAACACCTTGGCCAACTACTTATTCTCGTTGGGATGACGAGATGGAACCAAGCAACGACAAACAACATTCATCTCAACGAATCATATGTTCCATTCTCCACAGCAAAATGAGTTTGCACCGACAAATTTTTCTGATTCAATGTGGACTAAAGTCATTGATGGTATTTTCATATTTTTGTACTCCCTTGTACTATTACACTAGATCCAGTGTAGCACTTTGTATTATTGTTCTATGATAACTGTAGGACTAATGCATTACTGTGCTTGTTGTTCTTGGAATATTTGTCGGGTATGGTTCTACTTTCTCTATATAAGGAAGGGTCAAGCATTGTGAATGGCAGAACTTAAGTTATCGATGAAAGATATATTCCCATAATCTCTTGAGCTTACATAATTCCTCATAAACTAGTTTTTTTTATCAAAGTGTTTGTGGATTAGTAAACTCTGTAATTGCATTCAATTGGATCCTCTGCATAAGAAAGTTTCACAAAATTGTTTTGATCATGAAAGAGACTTCGAGTTTTTTATCATAAGAGAAGATGCCTTCTTTCTGGCAATTTGCTATTTACGTTTTTGTGGCAAATTCATACCTTGATAAAAAAATTAGACCAAGTCATATGAATTGGTATCTAAAAATTAGGGATGACAATTGAAATCTTACTCGTGGGTACCCAGCCCACCCGCTCCTGTGTGAGGCGGGTTGAGAACCCCGCCCGCAATGGGCAAGGAGGGTGGGACTTATTTGGTGTTGCAGTGGGGGTAGGTGGGTTCAGGTTTCGGGTAAACGTGAACCCACCTCATCTTGTCCCGCTATGTTTTTATTATGTAATAATATAAATATTTATATAAAATATATACACAAGACATATAAATTATATGCCCTCAACCCTTATTCTTTCCTTTTTTTTAACTTTTTATCTCTCTTTTATTGTCCCATTTCCATCTCAAGAAATCTTATTGTATAACTTTGATTTTCCTCAAAATTTTCATGTATATTTTATTTTGAAAGATTGCATTTTCAAAAAACAAAAAAATTATATGATTTTATAGTTATAGTATAATATTTTATTAATTATGTCGTATGTTGTACTTAAAAAAGTAATAAAATTAGATATGAGTAGGATCGAGTAGGATTCAAGTTCTGTTATTAAATTGATAGTAGAGTGCGAATTTTCAACCATAAAATTTGCGCTGGTAGTTTGAGATAGTTAAAAAATGGGAGGAAAAAAAATATGTCCCGGGTGAGTTCCAGTAGAGGAAGAGCCCACCCCCATGTTCTTCCCCAACCCCGCTCATTGTCAAGCCTAATGAAAATTGTGACATTTTCATATTTGGGCTGGGAGCCTTGAACCAACCTTATCTTTTCAAATATTTGTATACTAATAATAGGGTGGTCCACCTCTCGTTAGGACAGAGACCTATGACGCACGAATATGATATAATTGAAATTAATGAAAGCGGTGTCTGCAAGTGCTTTAAAAAAAAAAATTGAAAAAAAAAATGAAATTGAGTGTTCAAAATTATGACTTTTGCTTTTAAAGCTACTAAATTTAAGCAAAAAGCAACTTAAAATTAAAAGAACCTTGTGATCTGCTTTACCAACTTCTTGGTATTTTGATCAATAACTAGAAGTTCTTTTAGTTATTTTAGTTTTTAATAAAAAAAAAAAATTAACAATTTTTCTTTCAAACAGTCCAACTTCTACTTTTTCTACTTTTCAATACTATTTCCAAACATTTCAAACTTTTACTACGTCAATTATTTTAACTTTTTTTTTCACAATTTGTCATTCTTTCAAGAAGCAAAATTTTTTGCAAACACCCCATAATATGATCAATGTTAACGTTAAAATTTAAATAAATAATTTTGCACTCATGCATACAATACAATTGATACAAAGATAGTATGATATACATAAGTGAATGTGAATTTAAAGAATCAAGAAATTAACATTTTAACAACATCAATCCGCTTATGTTTATAATTTAGGCCTCTCGGGCGCCTTTACTGCACAATTAAATTTCTTTATTTATATACAAGAAGGCAAAATTTCATAATTTTTTAAACAAAATAGACTCATATACAATAAAAATGAAACATTACGACACCAATTATGTGTTTTTTGATGGGTAATGACACCAATTATGTGAGTAGCATAGATAATCATGTATCCGATTCGTTTTATTTTCTCTGCTCAATATCATTTTCACTTCATACTTTAATTCAAAAGAAAATAAAAATATTATAGAATACATAGAATCAAAAGTATCCAAAAAAACAACTAATTCATTTCAGTTTATATTTTTTTAATTTTACCCTGATATAAAAAATATATCATATTGTGATTTGTGACTAATACATTGAACTGTTCCATTTTCCATCCTCTATTGTATTCATATTTTCATTCAAAATTGAATACCACTCTATGTCCAGACAATATTCACTAACATACAAATTAGTCCATTGAATTTCAATTATTTTGTTCCATTGTCAGCACATTATTAATATACATACACTAGAAACCAAGAAGTTAGAATACCAAGAAGATGAAAAAAGGTCATATGGACTACTCTCTGTACTTACTTTGCTCACCATCATAAATTTTATAGATTGGTAAATCATATTCATAATATATCAAAAGAATTTGAAATTTGATTTAAAAAATGTAGACAAATAAATATATGTAAGTGGACAAAGGTTTCATGTTTTATTTCACTTGTTTGATATGATATTCTTAGTAAATTACTCAAACATTCAGGTCATGTTAAAATCAACATATTGCTCCTGGTATTCATATCTTTTGTGCAGGGGCCCGATATAATCTATTTTAACCCGATCATCAATTCAAGTAGACAACCATCTGATGATGCCAAATAGCAAAAGGGACTATTATATCCATCCAAACATATAGTATATTGTTCCAAATATGTCACATCCGAGGTCCGAGGGCTCGATGGATGCAAGAATTATACAAAAATTTATTGTATCCAATTTGTTTAGAAGGAATATTCAATGATTGTATATGAATTATTTGATTAAAGTTTATAAAATGACTTTTTCTTACTTTTCAATTCCGAGTCATTATTATATCTTCATGATTAGACTAGTGCAAAATTTTGAGTTTTTGCCCCCAACAAATCCAAGTTAGTGTAGCAGAAGAGGTCGCTGCAACTTCTTAGAGTGGACATGCGGGCAACAGACGCAATTGCATAACGCCACACTCCACCCCTGCCTTGCCCCCACCCACGACCCTATATCACCCAACGTAATAGGTGGTTGTTCCTGGAAATTATTAAAAAATACAATGCTTTAAGATTAAACAAAAATAAATAAATAAATTTAGGAGATCTGTTAAAATATGGAAAATAGACTCTGTAAAAAAATAATTGATTTAATTGGTATTATGTTAATATATGGAAAATACAACCTTTGCGGTCTGCCCCTGTATTATGTTTAATTGGTAAAATAGACTC
>JACFYI010001432.1:386178-402334 GCA_014898755.1 Handroanthus guayacan | reverse complement strand
CATGATTAAATGAATTATGGGATTCTTTTATACAAATAATGTCATATTTACTTTAAATGATCAAAATAAGGATAAGAAAAAGTATATGTTCATATTATAATTATTTTAATAAATTGAAAATTATTTTTTCCAGCGTATTACATCCAATTTCCTTTAATAGGCCACCTAAAAAGGTACGGGTGTTATTTGTTTACTATTCAAAAGGAAAATCCAAAACACTTTCTCATAGGTGGAAAGAATATTTGCTATAAGGATTATTGAATCATTAAAAGGACATATTAGTGAAAATGTAGCAGCCATGATTACGCATGGATAACTAATAAGGGAAAAGTGAAAGAATAAATAGAAAATTGTTATGGCACAAATGTACGGCCATCGGGGCAGTTTTGTCATATTAAAGAACGTGGCGAATGAGAATTGAAATAAGAAATAATGTGATTATGAAAGATGTTTGACATTGCTTCTACTTAAGAAATAAGTGATTTTCACGTAAAAAAATTGAGATGTTAGTTATGAAAATGAGTAGTAAAAGTTAAGAGTGTTTGTAATTAAAAACTAAAATTTACAAAGCAGTTACTGATGATATTTGAAAAAAAAAATGATTACATATATATAATTATATTTTAAAATTTTAAATTATAAAAATAAAGGTAATACATTATTTTTATAAATTTTTTCAACTAAAAAGTAGAACTTAAAATCTAAAAGCACCTAATGAGGTATTTTTAGATTTTGATTAATTTTAGCTTGAAGTCATTTTTGCAAAAGTAGAATTTGTCCTACCAAATATTCCTAAAATCACTTTTAAGTAACTAAAAGTTAAAAGTTGTTCCTAAAAGCAATGTCAAACACCCTCTATATAAATTAAAAATTAAAAAGGGGAAGTGCCGCAATCCTTTGGATGAAGCGGTACGTCTCTGCTTTTTCAAAATGGAAGTGCAAAGTTTAAGTCCCACAGCCAGATGATGGATGTTTGTCTATTGTATTGTAATATTTATTTATTGAATGGTAATTTAGAGTATTCGAATTGTAATTCATATATTTGATTTTTAAAATATATTCATATAATGATATTGATGTATGATTTAAATATAACCGCTTCTTTAGAAAAAAAAAAATGAAAAGGGAAAGTGTGTGGTTCATTAAATCAATTGAGAAGTGTGAACATGTTGGGATTAATAAAGATGGAAAATTACTTCTATAGGACTAGAATTTAATGTAAGGATAAATTTGTAATATTAATATGATAATGAACCAAGAAGTGGTAAGATTCTACTTTATCATGAGGAAGTGAGCGGCTCCTAAAATCAATTGAGAAGTGTAAACATGTTGGGATTAATGAATATGGAAAATTACTTTTTTAGGACTAAAATTTAATGTAAGGATAAATTTGTAATTTTATTATGATAATGAACCAAGAAGTGGCAAGATTCTATTTTATCATTTAATTTGCCTCTGACATATTATTTGACTTGAATTTTGACTGTTAATTGTGTAAAACTAATAAAGGAAACCACCATTATAATTAAATAAAAATAACATTTTCTTTTTAATAGTACCAATAATTATGTATGTGGTCTCCGAGTATATCCACCATATATATAAAGCATGAGACCTTAAATAGTTATTTTGCACTTTTTTTAATAAATTGACAAAATCAACCCTCCTTTAAAAGATAATTACAAGGTAGCTTTTAAATATAATGTTGAATGATTTTTTTTTTTTTTACTTACTTTCTTTAATATTTATTTTTCTCTTTTATTTTTTCTCCAATTATAATTTTTTCCTTTTCAACTATACTTTCTCCAAATCTATTTTCAATGGTGTTTCTATATAATAAATTTGAGCAAAAACATTTGAAAAATTGAGAAAAATTTGATATTAGTTAACATAAATTAATACTTTTCTTATTATTTAATAGAAAATATAAGGATGCACATTGAGTGTGCCGCAACGAATAGTATTATCTAAAAATGATAATGAATGAGTGGTTATATAGTGGTGGGTTGTAGTGGAAAGATACACTTGAAATTATAAAATTAGTAACCAAACCGTCATTTGAAATACAAAATAACTTTTCCTTTTATAATAGTAAAGATGAAATAAAAAAGAATAAATATTAGCCATATTGTTGAAACATTGATTTAAAATATTGATGGTAGTAAAAATATTGATCTGGAAAATGAAAATTGATAAATTGAAAATTAGAAAGTGGAAATGTGTTGCTGCTAAAGTCAATTGAGAAGTGTGAACACGTTGGACTAATGGAGATGGAAAATGTGCCTTTTTAGTGCCTATTTATTTTAAGTGATGGGATAAATAAGTGGTACATAAAATATATAATTAAATGAACGATGGGATTATTTTATACATATAATGTCATGTGTTACTTTAAATAATTAAAAGTTGGATACAAAACCATATTTTTATATTATAATTATTTTAATAAATTGAAAATTTTTATTTATAATATGTCGTCTCATATTTCATTTATTAGGCCTACCTAAAAAGATATGGGCACGGTTTATTTACTATTTAAAGACAAAATTCAAACTCTTTCTCATTGGTCAAAAGAACATTTGCTAGAAGCACTATTGAACCGTTGAAAGGAGCACAATTGAATCATTGAAAGGAGAACAACCAGTGGCAGAGCTAGAGTGGGGCATTGAATTTTTCAAAATAATCTCTATGCATATAATATTTTCTTATTATTCTCATTAAATTAAAATTTTGCCCTCGCATTCTATAGTTGAAGAATAAACTATTAAGTGGCTTGAAAATTGAAGTGTCCAAACTCTTTTTTAAATGCCCACTTTTACTTTTCCATTCCCAAATCTCAAGCCATTTATACAATACTTTTATTTCTCTTTCTCTCTTCTTTCTTCCCATTCTCAAGACTCGTCCAAGATCTTTTTTCTTTCTCTGCAAGGACTAGAAGATATGAGCTCCAAATCATTACTTTTAAGTATAATATTAATCATAGAGTCTTGATTTATTTCAATTACTTTGTATTGTATCAGTAATAAGTTCTATATTATTTTTATTTGTTTTTACTTATAATATCAATTGAAGCTTTTGACTTTTATATCATCTTTGTTTGTTTATTTATTTTATTTTTAATTCCCTAAGGTTTAGTGTAGAATCTTTATTCTTTATGATGGAAATTGTCTATAAGGTAAATTTTTAATAGAAGATTTTTTTTTGTGAAAACTGCAAGTAAATAATTTTATTCTTTTATGAAAATTTATTGCTTCCATTATCTTATAAGGACTAAAATTGGACACCGAGGGACTAGTGATACATTTATCATTGGCAATTTTACGAATAGGAAAAAATTATACAATGATTTAAAAATATACTAACGTAGCATAAGCAATTGTAATTATAAGATATGTATTTCATTTGAATGTGTACAAGTTTATATATTATTTTTTATTTATTTTTATATTATATTTATGCCCCATTAACAAAATTTGCTGGCTCCATCACTGAGAACAACATATTAGTGGAAATATAGCTTCGCAGAACCATGTATAGAAAACTATCTAATAATTTTGTATGTGGTCGTGCGTACATTTAAAATAGTATAGAGTGTTGTTTTTTGGAAAAATATATTTTTTTGTCATATCTTATATTGTCACTTAATGATTTGTGACTTATGCTATATATTTTTATAGTGTATATAAATTAATACTCAGTTAAATCTATATAACCTATAAAGAAAAAATATATATTTTTATAGTGTACATAAATTAATATTCAGGATCTTTTACTATTTAAGTTTTTGAATATTATTTAAAATTAGTGGTGGAAGAGTGGTGGCATAAAAATAGTAGCAGGTGGTGTTAGTTAAAGGATAGAATCGAAATTATGAAACTTTGTATAAGAACTACCTTACCACCTTCTTTTTCATCTATATCTTTTAATAAAGTAGGATGGTCTATTTGGTATGGTCTCATGTATTTTTACTTAAATATCTTTTTGTTTTTTTTTTATCTTTCATTTTTTTTATTATAATAAATAATATAACTACCAGTCTACCATAATATGATTCACTATTACAAAATCGCCCACAATCCACTCATATATTTTGATATTTATTTATTAAATGAACATATATTGAGTGTGTACGATTACTAGTATACATGATCGATATTGAAAAATATTGATAGAGGAAAAGTGAAAAGAGAAATAGAAAATTGTTATGGCCGTAGGGGTATTTTTGTCCTATTACAGAACGTGTCCTGACTTCTGGCCTTCTTGGCGACCGGAGTCCGCCCGGGTTGAAGGACACCCCGCTATTTAAGTCGTTTTGTCTCCCTCCCTCCCTCTCTCGCCATTACTGGAATTTTCTGCAGGTAGTGCTCTCTCTCCCACGTTTACTGCGCACGCATTTCACTCAATGTGCATATACAGTCATTCATCTGCATAGAACTCACACACTCACGCACCATCTCATGCATATTATCTCTTACGTCTTCTAGTTGCTTGCTTGTAATTTTTGCTTACTACTACTATGATTTTCTTCGCCTTTGTTGTGATTTTGCTTCCGTTTAAAGGGGACTGTGAAAATCATTGTTTGTTTTGTCGGACATGTTTGATGTCTGGACTAAATACGCACAACTCATTTTGTTGCAGCTTCACTTGCGTGATAAGATCGGTACTGTCTGTATTTCAATTTTCATTTGCGTCGCGGTTTTGTTTGTGATCAGACAACTCTGTTTTGTCGTTTTTCGGTTGTTTTTCAGCCTTTTCTGATTGGAAATAAGAGGCTCCTTTTCCTTTTTTACCGTGGTCTTGCAATTTCACAGTTCAGTTGCATGCGGACAGAGGACTAGGGTTTTGGTTATTAGGGGCTACAGTACTGCTTCTGTTTTAATCTGGAGGTTGCTTACTGTTTTGTTGCGTTTACGTTGATTAAATTACTAGCATATCTCTGGCCAATTTTTCGTTTTCTTGAAGACCTGAAGTTGATGGTTAGTTGGGTTTTCATTTTTATTGTGGGCCCCATGAAGTTACTTCTAATCTTGCATGTGAAATCATGGTTGTGTTAGTTTTTGATTTTTTTTTTTAAATTAATTCTCCCACGGTTTGTTTATTTATTTCATGCTCTTAAGGTCTTATATGTTTGACATTTTTTGTGGATTTATTTGATAGGCTTTTGATTCTCACAAATGTGTGGGAATCTATTGAAGGGGATGCCTGGTGTAGATTACAAAACTTATTTATTTTTAATTATAGCCTGCTTCCCTAAACAACTAATATTTCTTTTGCTTCCACCATCACATCATGGTTTATGCATTTGATTTTGCGGTGGCCTTGATTGATGGATCATATGACTGGAAAGCAAAGAACATTCAGATACTATCTATACTGAAATATAGTTCCGTTTAAGTTGCTTTTGTCTGGCCACTTGATGATGCCTGTGAATGCTGTAGTTTCTTAACTGAACAATAGAAATGTCGAAGGCAACTGGGTGGTGAAGTGTTTCTGTATTGCCCTGAATTTGAAAATTCCTATGATTACTCTTTCAAAGTTCGCTAATGATGTAATTAACTAGTCACCTACTTGGGTGAGATGCATGTTTTTTGTTGGGGAAATTTCAGATAGATCTGAATACCTGTGTCATTTTTGGGGGGTCTGAAAAATCATTTTCTTGTGTCCCTTTTGAATCAACTATTATCACATTTTCCATTGAGAAATGTTTACGTCGCAAAGTGCTAATTGTGGAACATTTGTCTGATATATATAGCATTAGGACTTTCTCATCAGTGGTTGAGTTGCACTCTTCTTTTTACCTAAATGCACTTTGGGTTGTAGATAATGTTCTCTTCCCCTGAATTGATGACTATATGCAAGAATATAACAAATGGATTAAGCATTGATGATTGATGCTGAAGATGGCTGTTTTCTCATAGAGTGCAAACATTTCAGTTGCTAGACATTGGTCCTTGTACTCAAATGTTTATAAAAGATACATGTGTTGGTCCCGCTTCTTTACATCATTGATGACTGATAACCATTCTATTTCTGTCAGAAATATAACCTGTGTCGTTTTTCCTTTTCTTTAAGAAATTTGAACTGTGTGTATGTTCTTTTTGGCCTAATGGCATGTCAGACAGGGTATATAATGGGAGATTGTGTCTTGAAAAAGGAGTCTTCAGTAGAAGGTGAGTCTTGCTATTCGGATCATTTGCTATGATATATATTTGTCTCTTTATCTTTTTTCCCATTTGTTTATTATTAACAAGTTGTTAATATCTTCTGTTAAAGTGAATATAGCTTAGCTAACCATGTGAGTTTTACATACATATTTATAAACAATTAGCTAATAGACAACCCGTCCACCCTACTCATAGAGTTTACACTAAAGGGCCATCCACTTTGCTTGACGGGATGAGTGGGAGAAACATGAAATGTATGATTAAATGTCAGATGTGATTAGTTTTACAAATAATACCATGTGTACTTGATTTAATAAATGGAAGAACATCAAAACATCTTTTTGACACTGTGTGGTTTCATAGTCAAACCCACATTTAATATAATTTTGACTGAGCGTCCAAGCCTTAGATTAAATCATGGGTTTCCATATATCACAGTAAACATTTGACTAGGTTCATCTTATCCAATCTAGTTTAATAAACTAAACAACCTGTATATATATTGAATTGTCCGAGAAACTAAGAATAGGTATCTTGTTCCATTTCTTTGTATCTGTTAAATCCTATCATATTCTTTTACGCTACACGGATTAACTTTTTGTTACTTTCAATATCCTTGTTACATCTTATGTCAATCTTTGCAAATTCTTTATTTGTAATAAATTGTTGTGTCATTTAGTAGTATTTTTATCTTTGACTTCTTAATGCCAAGTTTTGCAGGTTGTTCTAAACATCTTGTTAAACTGTCTAAGGATCAGAAACCTATAAGTCGAGTAGCATGTGTTAGTCCACCCAGTCAAATGTACGGTACCTCCCAGTCACTAATTCTGCTGTTTCGTCTTGAACTCTAAAATGCTTATTGAAGATTTTTATGGCAAAGCAAAATTGCATGGCTAGGGATATTTCCAGTTTAGATGTGAGCATATTTTATGCTCAGGTTTTATCTGCACTGGAGCATGTGATGCTTTTCTTCTGCATGCTTCTGGTTCTTGCTTTTTCTCTGTGTATAGAAATAGTCCATATGCTTAATCTTCCGCCCGATTTTACTGAATGGGCTCTTATGGCCGGGGAATTAAGTAATTACCATAGGTTATTTGAACATTCATGATTTAACCTTTAGTGTTACTCTTGGCTGATGAATATCTTGGCTGAATTTATTGCTTTAGTGAAACCTTTCTATAGTTTTGAAGACTGTTTACTTCTGTCTATTATCTTATATAGTTGTGATAGTTCTTTTTGTAATTATGCATTGATCATGGATTTATTGGGTAATAGCCAAGTTGTAATGAATGGATTCACTCTTATGCGCGCAATGTTTAAGTGAAATTGGTTCATTCTTGTGTTCACTATATTCTAGTGAAATGGGTTCATTCTGGTGTTCACAATATCTTAGTGAAAGTTATATAGGAAGTTGTATCTGTGGTGTTAAGTGTTGAAAATGACTTTCCCATGTTGATAATTTAATTAATGTGTAATTTTAATTCAGTTGAATTAAGTTTTTCTTTATTTCTGAGAAGCCAATGTAACAAACTATGAAAACACAACGGGACAGCAAACAAGTATGGCATCAACACACTGGCAGATCAGATTGGATGAACTTGACTTGTGTATCTTATAATGAGAGAGCTGGACGAACATTTGGATCATGGAGAATCGTTTACATCCCTATTGTGCTACTGGTCACCATCAGTTTGTCAATAGTTCCCAAGTTAGTTTTCACAGACAAGAACTTAAATGGCTCTAGCACTTATTTTGATCCCAGCTCATAGTGTTGCTATGACGGAAAAGAGGAAGCAGTTGGCAGTACTAAAGTTGTTTCTGATTACAACTTTTGAACTTGTGTCAGACACCAATTTATCCAAACTTATAAATAGGACATCTTACACAATTTGTGTACAACAATCGATTGGCTGTATCGTACGAAGAAAAGACTAGTATTGTTATCATAGTGTCACAGTCTATGGCTGTTGATTCGAGTTAGGATGCTTACTCATTACTAGTTTGTGTTTGTGTTTGTGCTCTTTTCTCTTCAAATACATTCACAAATGCTGATCACTCTACAGATATATAGCATTTCCTGGAATTTATTCTTTTTCCTTTTGGCTTCCTACTTCTTTTCTTGTCGGTGGTCCTCTTGTTTTGATATCCAACTGTACCCTTTTATGTGTACATTATTCAAGCTTTTAAGAGGAAATGCTTGACAGGCCTGCAGTTTGGGATGTTACTTCCATTGTCCGCAAGGAGACCATTGATTTTCTCTCTATGTTGCCTGGTTTCTCTCTAAACCCAGCCTGTGAAGATCATCATCAGGAAAGAGAGTGGAGATCATTCTTAAATTTCCTGCAGAAGTATAAAAGAGTAAGATCTTACTTACAGGAAGACGAAGTATAGTATTATTCATTATCCTTTTCCTTTTCTGTGGGCAGGTTGGCGAGGGGTGAGTGGAGAAGGTTAAGTATCTCACTTTAATATTGCACTTTGGGTCCTCTATTCCAATTTATGTGTCATCTCCTATTCTATTGCACGAATGACTTCCAAGTGTATGGCATCCACAACTTAGTGCTTTTATAAGAAAATATTTAATACACTTGGCATGTATTTACAAGGAATAGGAGATGAAACACAGATTTGGAGTAGAAGATCCTAATTGGTAATCTTGAACTATTCACAACTCGGCTCTAGGATGATTTCGACTTGGAATTTAAGATAATGAAATTGAAAAAGGATTTGCTAGTTTCTTGTCATCTGGAATTGTTTAAAGCAAATCTGGGTTCCTTTCTGGTTTATGAAAGAATGTAAAATCTCCTTCAGTTGGTTTCTTTTGGAAAATGTAGTCAGTTTAAGACAAGAAGATAATATTTTCTGATAAGTCATATCGCTAACGCATTTCATATTTAAGGTTGCTATATCAAAGCTGGGGTTGTATGATGTCTACATACTTCCTCCGGATAAGGACTCCAAAGTTGGCATTGCAACTGTCCTATACAAAGGGAAAGTACCAAACATGTCTCCTAGTCCAAAATGTAACAGATTGGGTAAGTTATGATTCTCTTCTTGTGTTACTCCTTTTAGTTCAAATTAGGGGTGTCAATTGTCGAATAAGCCTAGCCCAACGAGCTAGCTTGAATTAAACTCGAGTCGAGCTCGAACAAAATTGAGCTCGGGCCAAGTTCTGAACAGAGCTTGAGCTTAAAAGTAATTGTTCATGAACTCGCTAGCCTATTCACGAGCTTTTAATTATATTTATATACATATATTTTGATAACTATATATTAGATTGTTAAATAAATACGTAAATATTCTATATTTATGAATAATAAATATAAATAAATAAATATTAAATGACTTTTAACAAAAATCCAATAATTAAAAATAATTAGTATTTCGAGCTCGAGCTTGAAAACACAAAAAGGCTTGTTGAGCTCGAGCCCAAGGCTGCAAATATCGTTTAGCTTGGCTTGTTAACACCCCTAGTTCAAAGCCATGGTATTGGCGATGATATTGGTGGTTGTTGTTCCACATTGATCATGGCTATTAGAATATTTTTGGGTGATATGAAACACATGAATTATGAGGTCCTCAAGATATTCTAAAAGAAACAGTAAAATTATGGAAAAGTACCGAAAAAAAAAAAACACACACACACAAAAAACACAAATTACTACCATTACTGCCCATTAGTACAGAATAAAAAGCATACAATATACTTTCCTTAAGAACACCAAACATTTATCCTAACCAAAAAAAAAAAAAAACAAAGAAAAACAAAAATAATAACACCAAGCAAACATATATTGTTTTCATATTTCATAATAATAAATCATACAATAATATTACAGAGACTTTCCAACAATAAATTGCATTGGATATAATGTATGACACAACGAGATATTATATGATATTATTGCGAATACTTTCCAATGCAGCTGATAATATTATAGTATCAGCGATAAATCCAGTGTTATATGATATCATGTGCTATGCATGTTAACTTGGAGAATGGTATGGTCTATTGTTTTTGGATAGGAAAGGGTCGATATAGAAACATATTGGCTGATATTATCAGATGTCGGGTGATACTTCGAATAATGTATCTCCTAGTAGCTTGGTATTCCCTCTGCTATCTTCTTGCTATTTAACTTCTGTTACAATGTGTAATGTGCAATATGTTGCTAAAAACCAACAGCTCCTACTTAGACAAACGAAGCTTCGTTAATTTCTAGGATTATTTTATTCCAAAAGTTGGAAAAATAGGAAGAAATTCTGTCATTAGAAGGAACAGAAGTATTCTTGTAGTGTAGACCCACTAAGGGGACCTTTTTTTTTCCCCCACTTTTTCCTTTTCCTCTTTTACAGTAGGAATGATATTTAATTAGTACATTTCAAATAATTGTGATTTATTAATAATTTGTAATTCTAAACTAGAACTGTACTTTCTATTTTTCATTCTGGAGCAGCTAGAGGAACTGTGAACTGATGTAATTCTGTTTCTGAAGTTTCCAAAATTATATTACCAAGAGCTGTAAGAAATGTCCATGGTGTTTCATGTTATTGGTTTGTGATGGCAAAGATCACTATTGGTCCTGCAATTAACCACGTGCTACCAGCCAGCTTTTTAACTGGGATTCGACTCTCCATCTAAAGGAGAAAGAAACTTAAACCAAAATGCTTAATCATCCTATAAATTCATAAATAACTTTTAAGCTGACATATGAAATGAAACCATAGAAGAAATGTCAGCACTGATCATTTCTTTTGCATTCTATTATAGTTTGACACGCTTCTTTTCCCATGCAACAGAGAGTGGTGCTGCTGAAATCTCATCTCCACCCAAATTTCTGGCTGGTGAGGCTACAATGTCAAACTCCGACGTGATTGAGGATAGAACTTCTCCCGAGCAACGATATCCAGAAATAATTAGAGATTACTTTTGTGATCTGAAAGATAAAGGTAGCAGTAGACTTGGAAATTCTGTTGGACCCAGTAGTAGATCATTCGAGAAAAATTATGTGGTAGCACATCCCAGTTATTTGAAAACGCTTAGTCAAGCTCATTCCAGCTGGATATTTGGTGCAATCGCTGAGCTTGTTGACAATTCAAGAGATGCCAAAGCCACTAAGTACGTTCAGAAATTATTTATCTGACCAAAGTTTTCAAAAGCTTGATTTTTCATTGAATTTGGCGTATATCAAGTAGCAAGATAAACTCTTCCTGATGTCTGGGATAATTTGCCTGAAATATCATTTTTTTTCCCTTACTGCTTTTTGTATTTTTCCTTCCCTTCTTATCTTGTTGGTTTTGGTTTCTTTTTAGTTTGGATGGGATGCATTGCCTGTTCCCAAACTTGCGTTGACGGATATAACATATAATTGCTGTGTTTGGCAGATTGGAAATTGCTATTAGTGTGGTCTATTCCAAAGCTGCTGACAAAGACATTCCTATGTTGTCAGTAATAGATGATGGCCATGGAATGAGCCATGCAGATATCCAAAGAATGATATCATTTGGTCATGGGCAACCTGACGCCAATGATCCCAATCGTATAGGAAGATATGGAATTGGATTTAAGGTAGTCTCCTTCCTACTCCATCTTGTCTTATTTGGTCCTTTGTTTATACCCGTACAAAATTTTCAATGCAATGGTAATTATCTTCTTGTGACTGCTCATAGAATTTTTAATACAGTTAGCTAATAGCGGAGTTATTGCAGAAATATATGATTTTCCTTCTCTTTTACCCATATTGATGCAGAATTAGTTGTTGAGGTTGAAGATTGAGGTGCATGGTATAATAGTTTTAATATCCAGCCCAAATAGTGGTCAGTGGTGCAATAACAGAGTCCTTTAGTTCAAATTTTTTTGATTATTGAGTATATGCAATTTACATGGTATGGCTCTATTAAAAAGCCGTTGTCCATGGCCGGAGACAATAAATTTACTATATTGAAGAGACTGTGGTATGTTTCAGTAAAATCCTCTCAACATGACTTCCGCCATGACTATGCTCTCTATTCCATACTCCCTAGTTGTGTTCTTCAAATAAAACATAACTTGAGTTAAATTTTGGGTCAAACAACAATAAAGGTCCATACAAAACCTCTGCTTCGTGTACTCCTCTTTATCTTTGCCAAACCCCAAAATGGATCAAATCCAAACAGTGGTTTGAACTTGAGTGCTGGCATAGGCTTACCCATATAAATATAATTAATCGAAACCTGCCTCAATATCTTCAGTCAAAGCTTTGTGCTATGCGTCAGCTGTTGACAGTATTCTCAATTCAATGTTGCCTGCGAAAACATAACCTGTTATAGATTTCATTTGTCTAAATCTTCAGAAAAGTTAGAATCCCCATCGCTAATAAATCTAGTGGTTGATGCGGCACTGTCATAAAGTAAGTCAAAGCTTTCGTGTGCATATCCTCTTAGATATCAGAAGATCCATTTCACAGCCTACCACCCTGTCTCTATCACTTATGCATCTGCATGCCACATAATAATATGTGAAATGTTGGGCCACTTTTAAGCAATGGCGTGCATAAAACTTCTAACATCACTAGCATACAACATCCAGACCAATGCACTCCATATCCATATTAGTAGCGGAAGACATCTATAGTGGAAGTCTAAATGTATTGTAAGGAGGGTATTAACAAGCTTGAATTGTATACAAAAATGCTCAAGCACTTTCTAAACAACTTTTGTTTCGACAAATACCAAATCCTTGAGCAGCTTTTATATGTCATAATCACCATGCTCAAAGTCCTTTTGGCTGCACCCAAGTCTTCCGTTTCAAACTCAGACTTCCATGCCAAGCCTTTCACCTCAAACTGACAACTCAATTAAATTTTCAATTAATATATTCTTAACAACTGTTAACATGTCATCAAAATATAATAATAAATAAACACATATCCCACCTGCAAACTTATTATTATGAACATAATATCATAACTGCTCATATCATATCCATTATCAATTAGAAAACCATGAAATCACTTAAACCATCGCTAGGGAGATTGCTTTAACCCACTAATGTTTTTCCAATAACATTTAGTCTTTTTGTTACTCTAAAATGTGAAATCCCTTAATGCGTATAAATCTGTTTTGCTTCCTCACTATGTTGAAAAGTTGGTTCTATATCCATTTGATCTACCTCCATATAATACAAATCTATCGTGGCAGGTAGTGCCTGAATAGAACCTTTCACAACTACAGGAGAGAAAACTAAACCAAGAATAAGCATCTTTATGCGAAACCATTTGCTGTGGATTATGACATTATGACATTATGTGAAACCGTTTGCTGTGGATCATACTTTGTAATTAGCGTTCTCAACCTTCTGATGCCTTCCATTTTCTTGAAGATCCATTTTGCTCCTCAACATTTTATGACTTTAGAGTATAACTAACAATACATGTCTTATACTTAGTGGAATTTCAATCTCCTCACTCATGCTAACTAACTGATGAATGGAATTTGAACTGGTAATGGCTCATGATAAGTGGGGGCACCTACCGGAATATTCTTTGCCATATTAAATGCATAGGCAACCAAGTTAGAATACCAGAAATGCTGCGGGAAGCTGGCTTGGCTTCTGTCTCTGCCACAAGCAAGATTGTAGTTAGTGACTCGTGTTGCTACTCACTGGTACAATGATATTGCATTCTTGTCAAGTGTCTGAATTGTATCTTTCTCATTGCGCTATATAGAAATCCCCTTAGCGAGTTCATCTGAACTGTCAACCTGTAACTCTATTGGCCTTTTAACTGCTTTAGGTTGCCATGTCATGATCTTCTTCTTCCGTATCACAGCTTGTCATCTTATTATATCTCTGCTGATAAGAAACTTGCGTAACACGTTATTAGAACACCACAAATGATAACTGTACACTCTATCTGCATAACATAGGAATCCTCAATTCCTTGCCTTTGACTCAAGCATAATATGAGCATGGATAAGATGACAAAATACCTTCAAATTAGTGTAATCAGCAGGGGAGAATCTCACCACTTTTCCAAAGGAGTCATGCACTTTATTTGTGGACTGATTCACTAAGAAGCAAGCAGTGTTAAAAGCTTCAACCCCGAGCTTTTTGGTTTAAACAACGATAGAACGCTTACAAAACTCTTTCTGGTGGAGATCTGTTCATCCGTAATGCAATTCCATTTCATTATGGTGTTTTCACATCTTTGCTGTATGTCAAATTCCCTTCCTTTCTGAGAGCTCCCTGGATACTATGTTACAAAATCCAATGTGTTTGCGGTCCTTAAGTTCTTAACTTCAATCTGATTCTGTTTCTTGAACATGGTCTTCTGGCTTTAACTTGGCAAAAACATTCATTAAAATGCATAATCATACCCTCCATGTGAAGTCAACGATCAATGTGAACATATATGAGCCACCACTCCTTTGAGCACGTAACCTTAGATAGTTTTCAAAAGTCTAAACGAATGTAATCAATAGTACCTTTGGTTTGATGCAGCACTCCACCGAAACTTTCCCTTTTGTCTTTTCCTTGACATGCGTTATCCACACCAATCCAACTTCTGGATTCTCTAACCACACAAACGAACACGGTTTAATGTCTTCATGGTAATATATGATGTGTATATAAATATATGATATGCACAAACAATAATTTAACTTACTCCTAATAAATTTTCACATTAATTTGATGAAAGTAATATATGATGTGCATATAAATACATATGCATGCATCTAAACATATTGTCATGCACACATACGTAATATACATGCACGCATATACGCACATGTGTGTGTGTAAATCTTGAGGGATATTTGATGTAGGGTATGAGACAAGCTATTGCTAACAACGCTAGAGAGAAGTCTTTTCACATTTGACATTGTGTTTTCAGACTGGGGCTATGCGACTAGGGAAGGATGCTTTGGTTCTAACCCAGACTGCTAACTCCAGATCAATTGCCTTCCTATCACAGTCACTCAATGAAGGAAAAGATGTATGTCACTAATTTCAATAATGGTTCATACTATTTTATGTGGAGTTTAATCCCAGAAATAGCATGTTCTTTACTAAAATTTTATTATTTTCTGTGATGTGCTGTGCTGTAGAATTTGGAGATTCCCATTGTCAGCTACCGCAGAATTGGGCAGTTTATGGAAGTGGATACAAATATCCAGAATGAGGATTCTGCAAAATACAACTTGAAACTCATTAAGAAATTTTCTCCATTTGACAAGTACCTTATAGGTGAAAAAGCAGGCCTGTTCAATGGCACTGGAACACAAATTTATGTATGGAATTTAGATGAATGGGGTTCAACTTATAGTTTGCAATGGGAAGCTGGGATGAGTGGCGGGAGTTCCTTCCATCAGGGTGATATATTCATACGTTCTAGAAGGATAAGATCCCGTCCAGGACAAATATCTTATGTGGTATGTGTAAACCTTTCTTGATAGCATTTTGTACCAGTAATTCATGCACAAAATAAGTAGTTGTTTCTTTGAATTCCAGGTGCCTTTGGACTATTCTCTTAAATCATATTTGGAGGTTATTTTCTTGGATCCACGGATGAAGATCTACGTACAAGGAGCATTGGTAATACATTGTTAAGTGTGCGTCTGAGTCTTTATGAATACATATTATTGACACTAGCCCTCGAGGCAAGGTGTATGAATCTTCTTTACTTAATGGTGGTAGGTAAATGTCCCAAAGGCATAAGCTTTTAAGCGGTAATTTTTGTTTGAAGTTGCACATGATGTGCCTTTTTTTGTTGGTGAGTGGGGATTCAAATTCTAGAGTCCCAACAGCAAAGGAGTTCGGAGGACTTCATGATATTTGAATAATCTGATTATTGCTCTTTCGCTTGCCATTGAATTGGGTGTGCATTATGTTTGACCGTAATGCTTGACTCATTCGGCAGTCTTTTATACACTATGATTCTTGGAGCTCAAACTAATTCATTTCTTTTCTTTTCTCTTCTTTTTCTTTCTTCTTCTTCTTCTTCCTGCTCCTC
>JACFYI010001432.1:347809-369588 GCA_014898755.1 Handroanthus guayacan | reverse complement strand
AAATTCCCACATTTTTGTTGTCATCCTCACCCAATATCTCATCACACCTTTAAATGCGCGGAACTAAGTGAGAGTGTAAGTGGATTCTCTACTCATTTCCAACTATCCCAAAACCTCATAATTTAAGATACGCAGGCTTATTGTTGGCTAAGTGACACCTCATAGCTTTAATTGCGAGTAAGAATCTCCAATGCATTAATTCTCTTTAATCTCACCCTCTTGTCCAATTGGTTGGAATAATTTAATTCTTCTTTACAAGTCTGAAAAGAATTTCTGTTAATAATTAGAATCTTGAATCAAGTTCTTAATTTGATTTCTTTAATTATTTTAATTATTAAAACAAAAACATTTATCACGATAAGTATCAAAAAACACGTTCATGGGTAGGAATTTATTTATTTATTTAAATAAATAGGAATGTTTAGAGACATTAGATGTCATGCACCGTGTTGGAATCAAATCTGGACATCAGTTATAGTGAATCTTGAAAATATGTTTTCTAATTGAATCAGCTAAAGTAATTAATATTCCTATGAGAAGTGGTCAAATTTACTCACGTTTCATTCTGATATAGATTAACGGAGACAATGCGCCAACAAGGATTAGCCGTGTTGAATATTTGTTCCATGAGCATTATATATAATTACGATTATACCCTCCAAAAATTTAAGTATGTTAAATTATAAGGAAATTTATTTGTAAAATTTCAATTAATATGTTAAATTTTCAAGAAATTTAATTATACTGTTAACACCAATTTGTCAAGCTTTTCATATAATTCTTAGCAACCAAATTATTATCAGTCATGATGAAAATGAGAGTTAATAATTCAAATTTAATAGTTGTAGTGGAAGTTGTAACCAATTACCCAAAACTCAGGCAGTGAAAATATTTTGTTATTGCTTATACTGAGGTAAAAATATACATCACGACTTTATGCCATTGATGATTTTTTTGTAACTCGCACTAAAACTACAATACATTATTACTGTGGTAAAGGTGTAGCAAATAACTTTCTATTATCACAATTTTCTATTGAGATGTGTTTAAGGGAACTTTGGCTCTGATTTAGCATCTTAAGTAGGTATAGGCTAAAGATACATCAATGATGAATTGATGTTGTTCCTCTCCATAGTCAACTAATGGTGTTGGCTTGGCAGCACTTGCATTGGCCGAGGTGAGCTAATTGATGTCCGAACCTTAGGTATAGGCTAAAGATACATCGATGATGAATTGATGTTGTTCCTCTCCATAGTCAACTAATGGTGTTGGTTGGGCAGCACATGTGCATTGGCTGAGGTGAGTTAATTGATGTTAGAACCTTACAAATTCGAATGTGCAACGGTATGTTTGAAAGGCCAATGGAATTCTGCATACATGTTTGCGGTAGAATCAGGAATAATTGGGTAACTTTGTCAAGGTGGAGATTGTTGGAATTTGACTTGGTTTTTTGGAGATTGAGTCTGATTAGGATTCTTAATCTTCAAGTGGTTTATTTTCTCTATATTTGTATTGTAGAATTATGATCCTGTTTGTGTTATGTATCCTAATTCTATGATGAGTATATGAGTTTACTCCTATAAATAGGAGTGCCTTTTGATTATTTGGGATATACTCGTGGGGGCTCAAGATACTCATGACACTTGAGTAACTTGTTGTAGAGTTGCAACTGAGGCAATACGATGAGATAGAGAGGGAGAGTTCTTTAATGACCATGAAGTGGGTGTATAAAGGGTTTTTGGGTTGAGTTAGGGGTAACAAACTCAAGGATTATCTTGTATCTTGGAAATTCTGGAAGATTTAAAGCTTTGCTAGATGCAAACAATTTTCCAAACCACGTAAATTCTCATGTGTGTTTGCATTATATTTGTTTGTCATTATTTTTGCCGTCATATTTGTTGGCGTGATTTGTGAATCTCGAAAGATAAAATCTCGTACATTAAATTGCGTCTGCTGTGTGAACCCTAACATTATCCTTATTTTATATTCCATTTACAAGATAACATGTATTTCAGAATTTACTACAAAAACAAGAAACCAAATTAAATGAAATAAGACGTGCCTCTGTTTTCACATCTAACTTAAACAAAGGGCACAAATGGTAGATAATTAACGGGCCAAAATTCCTAAACTACTTGCAAGAGAGCGCGCGTGGAGAACACAGTCAGACAGGGGGGACCACTTAGCATGTTTTATTTACCCCCAAAAAAGTGATTAATTATGATGAGGAAGGGGTGATGTATTGCACAGCGTGGGAAGATACACATAAGCCATGATAATGAGTCATGGTGTATGTTGTAAAGCTGACGTGGAATTGTTTTGAAATCGCATTACATGATTAATTTAAATGAGAGTGTAAGTGGTTTTCTTGTTTTACATATCATTTAGATATGGTTGGATCTCATGAATTATTATTTATTTACAAAGTGTTATGTGATAATTAATTTTTTATTAGTATGGAGTTCGCCAGATTCTTTTCTTGATATATATTATATATTAAAGTTAAGGAGATTCATGGCCAAACAAGTGTTTTTGACCATAATTGGAAAAACAGATGGAAAGATAGGAAAAAATCATTGCAAATATTGTGTTCTAATGAGTAGGCATGGCCCCATGATCAATGCCAAGCTGAATTTTTATTTATTTATTTTCCATCTTTTTAATATTGAGTATAGTACTATAATAAGCCTCTTTAGTAATTTATGTGTATATATATAGATATACACATCAGCCTTATTATTCTATAATTTTTATTACACAAATACAATAAACAATTATATTACATTGTCAACTACTAAGATGCCTTCGGCCTTTAGCCAGAGGAAACAGGAAGGGCCCCGTCTTCGGGGAAGATGGGTCAGGAACCAAGGGAAAAAACACATAATTTAGCGTAAGTATAAGCCAGGCCTTAATGGACTTGAGGTTCTAATAGGTCTTAATAGGATTAAGACTTATATAAGATTTAAACCTAAATAGAATATTCATAACAACAAAGTTTATAAGGCCAAATCTAGGTTTTGGAAAGATCTAAAAGGGCTAGGCTAGATCTTGGCCAAAAAAAAATAAAAAGTTTCCTTAAGTTAAAAAAAAAAAAAATGGTACGATTCGAATCCTCGTATACGAATAAACAATATGAGACTGCTTCCTCTCTTTGAATCTCCAAGCAAAATATATATGTGCTCGAGAACTCATATATGACTTTCACATACCCATCAAGAGATATTCATTGTTATTTCTCTCCTTTTCTATTTAAGATATTCATTTCTCATCATCGTCGTCCAAAGAATCAGATGATTCTTTTAATATAAAGAGAGTGAAATTAATTTTTTTTTACAAGATACGTGAAAGTCATGTAATAATTAAACATATATAAATGAAACACACTTTCAATTTTTAAATAATAGAAGAAAACTAGAAAGGAAAAATGTAAAGAAAGAATCACAACATTTAATTTTGAAGTACTAATTTGTCTACCTATCAAAATAAAATTGAACATCCCAGGAAGCCAAGAAATAAATATATAAACAAATATAGAAATATGCATAAACATGAAACTATTTGGGCTTGATTTTGACTTACGGCTTTGCTAGAACCCAGTTGAAATATGTCTTTGTAAGAATTCAATCAAGTAGACAACAAATTATAACTCAATGAAATATTCTTTATTGTACTCAATTTGTCAACGACCTTATAAACTTTTTCTCGATGGGATCAAAATTAAATGAAAATTCCCAAAAGGTGGAAAATTCGATGTGATCCATTCCTTTTGCATGACAAATTTATATCTTTGTGGAATTTGATTCTTCAAGGGGGAAAAAAATGCTAAAAAAGTCAAATAAAATTGGAGGCTAGAATCCCACTAGAGGAATAATTGTACCCATTAGAACGAGAACTAGATATGTGGGACTCATTTTCTCCGGACTAAAATGATCTAAAGAAGAACAATTTTGAGGGGACCATAAGTCCAAATCTTATGGAACATGTCACATGAAATGAAAAAAAAAAAAAAAAGAAAAAAGAAAAGAAAAGAAAAAGATAATTCTATTTGTCCATTATTCAAGTTTGACTTTATACAAATAGAGTATTTATAATGTTACATTGTGGGTCCGCAAAAGAAAATGCAAATAGTTTCCCTTTTTTTTTTTCTTTTTCCCTCGTCTACTATATTATTATATGTAAAAACAAATGACATATTTGGAAAGAAAAATCAATACTAGGAATTTGTGCTAGATAAGGCAATTTTATTGTGTTGAATCTGATAATGAATTGACCTATGATTATTTTCGGGCCTGAGCTCAAATTTGAATTAAATAAACCAAGTTTGACAACATTAATAAAAAAAAAAAAATAGTGCTCAAAATTGCCTCAATTTGGTGCATTTACTCGAATTTTATGAGCTAAGCTAGAGCTCCAGCTCAAAAAACTCATTATATTTTTGTCAATAATAATATATCTATTGATAATAGTTTTTGTTTGATTGCAAAATAATATTTTAAAATATTTAACACTGATAAATATTGTATTTCGTTATCTAACTTTTAAAGAGTGTTTTAATCGTTATAATACCAAACTCGAGGAGGTATTAGGTAAATATTCCTTTTATATTAGTGTAGTATATCTTATCACTTATATATATACACACACACATATTCTCTCATAGCCTTTCTCTACCTTTCCCTCCACCCTCCAACCCTATTTCCCTGTTGCTAATGGCTAATGGTATATCAAGATGCTACCCACCCAACTTTCAATTATCTTTATCAATCAAAGAACATTCTTCATGCCTATTGGGAAGAATTATATAATAATTCTTTGAGTAATGATAGATACGATATTGATATTGTGACATTGAAAGCCACATGCTAAATGTAAACAAAGAATCGGATGATATCCCATATCCATTTGCTTAAATCCTCATTAATTTATTGATTTGCATGGGGAATGACAATGAGATGGAGACTTTAATCTAAACAATTCATTGAGGACTTTCAATAACTTTTAGATTGTACACATTCTAATGACATTCAAAAATAAATAATCATGTTGAACTTTTAATCATTTGATATAAAAATTACATGTTTCTCAACTATTTAATACTTCAAACTACAGGATATAATTCCGGAATGCAAATGAATTAAATTGGCTGAAAAAATGTTGAGCTAGCTAAAGTGCTCGAGCTTAATTTATCCATGTTTTGAGGCCAAGCAAATGATTTTTTTAAAAATTTTTTTTTCTTACGCTCATGAGCCAATTCGTAAACCCTTCCTTTTTATTATTTATATCTATGTATGTATATGAGTGATTAAAATATCCATAAAAGAATTAAGATTTTCAAACTTGAAATCAAACCGATGGCTTGAAAGTGATAAAATAGTAAGTTTTTTCAATTAGAGTCCGAGTTTATAACTCATACCATTCAAGCCAAATATGTTAAATCGAGCTGACCTCAAAACCATTTTTTCTTAGCTTGTCGAACATAGTTCATTTAATTTAAATTCAAGCTTGAAAAAAATGATAAAAGCTCGATTCCACTCGTTTACATTCTCAAATCATATTCAACACAAATGCTCCCCCTTATTGGTTGCATTTGTAAGAAGTCCACAATTTCGGAACACAAGGAGATAATATCTCTACCTTTTATACACACAAATGTTAGGAGGATTTCCCAAAATCCTATTTTTGGCCTTTTTGTGCCCTCCTCTCCTTTTAGTATCATAATGCACAAATGGAATTTAATGGCCAAGATGTTCATCAAAAAAGAAGAAAAAAAAAAAAGAAAAGAAAAAAATTGACCAGGTTGGACATGATGGGTTCTTTATTTATTTATTTATTTATTAATTTATGTGTGTGTATTTAGGAAAGGGTCAGTATCATTGAAAGTGGCAAACTTGTTAGTGGGAAGCATTGAAAACAACAAGAAGGACCATACCACTTCAAAATCTTTGTCATTTTCCCAAATTTTTAAACATGCAAAAATTATTAAATGTCCTTTTACAAATAACACTTACTGACAATTTATATTCAAACAACTAATGTGTCAGATCATAGTATGACATAAATCGTGAATCATATGAACTGCAAACATAGACTGATTAATAGTACGTTTATCCTCCCATGTGTTGTAATAATTTCTCTTTCTTAATTTTCTCCTTTCTCCTTTATCTATTTTTTTTCTCCCCCCTTTTTGAATCCACCTCTTTCACCGGCCAATTGTGTGGATGACGCAGGACATGGGAGAATAGCCCCCGATATTATTCAGGTGGGAAATCATTGTAATATATGTTTTGTCATTAATTTCGTTGATGAAAAATTTATTAGAATACGATTATAATTTTAAGAATGATAGTGACATCTTAAGTTTGAATACGCTATTGTAGTTTATCAAACCGCAACTATATTACATTAAGTATTTTTTTTCTTTTTTCCTTTATTTTTAATTAGGATGCATTGATGAGAAGAATTATTGGTGTAATTTCTCAATACCATATGACATATTATTATAAACTAGATTTCAACTAAAGTGCCTAAAATTGGAATAAGGTTATAACTAGGTTAAATTTTACTTCTATTCCTACACTTATCACTTGCTAGTTTCATACGGCTATCAGATAGAACCAATCATTTCAATTCTATCATGCGTACAAAATGTTTATCTAGCCAAAAGGAAAATGATTGTGATACAATGAATTCAATAAGAAAAAATAATTTCAAGGATTGTGAGGGTGATTATCAATATATTTTAATCAGAAATCGATTACTAAAGAAAAAAGAACATTAAAGGTAAGGATGAAAAGCCGATATCTTTCATCAATATAACTTTTGCAACAAAAAAACATCACTTTAAACTACGCCTAAAGGTAACAATCCTGTCAGAAATCAAATTCTATGAGATCAAAACAAGGAAAAAGAATAAAAAATAAAAAATCTAAGTTTGAAGATTGTGCCCTAATCAATACATTATAAAGGTAGTGGTGTTTCTATTGTTTTGCCAACTCTAGTATATCTTGTCCGATTGAAATACTTCATATGTCGAATTATAAGAATTCATAATTCTAAAGTCTGAATGAGTAGTAATTTTAAAGATGAAATTCAGCAATCCAATCTGTGATAATATTTTTTTTATTAACTCAATAGTTTTATCTATGTAATATTTGTAAAAATCTTGAGCACAATGTGATACATGCAACGTTAATCATGTAGATGCTTATTTGTGTAATACAAATGTCATATCTTAATACTCATGATTTATATATATATATTCAAATTATTGTCAGACGTTGAACTTACTACTATGGAAATGTATGTTAAAAGATTTCAAATTAGATTCAATCATATATAAATCGATAATGGAATTCAAATTCATACTCCTAATCCAATTGAAAACCAACCGATTCATTGCCCTGGATCGGCACTTAAAGTATAAATAGTGACGGAGCCAGAAAATTTTATCAACAGTAGCATAATACAAACTTGTATACATTTAAATGAATACATACTTTATAATTATACTTGTCTACACTGTGTTTATGTATTTGAAATAGTTGTAAAATTTTTTTATTTTCAAAATACATCTCTTTTAAAATATGTAATCAAACAATCATTCTACTACTCGTCTCTATGTAGTACTGTAACTTATTTTTTGTAATGTTCATTGCAGAAAAGGTTCTCCCCATAGTTGGTGTCATCGTCTTCACAAAAAAATATGATAATGGACATGTAATATGCTTTCTTGCCTTGGGTAACAAAGGGAAAATTCTATTGAAAAAATTCACGCAAATAAAGTTTCAATCATTACGAGTAAAAACAATATAAAATTTATTATTAATACAATAAAAATTTATTAATATAAATCAAGATTCTATCATCAATATTATACTAGAAAGAAAGAAATTATGGATTCACTTGTTCTAGTTCTTGGAGGAGAAAGAAAAAAATCTCAAATGACCCTTGAATCTCCTTAGAAAATAAAATAAATACAAATTATTGGCTAGTTATATGAAAATGTGAAAATAGAATACAGAAAATAATAAGAAATTACAAATGATTTGGGATTTATGAATAAAAAGTGGATATCAGAGTTTGAAAAGGAAATGGACACTTTAATTTTCAGACCACTTTAATATATATATATATATATATATCTAAAAAATATAAAGTGTGAGCGCTTGTATATCACATATTATAGATCACTTTAAAAGGATCCAATGGGGGCAGCCGCCCTCGCTACCTCCACCTTAGTTTCGTCACTGATATAAAGGAAAGTTGACAAAATGAAAAAGAATAAACGATAATTTACGTCCCACTAAGGTCAAATGATCCAGTAACTATACCGATAAACCAATCTCATCCATGAGGCCCAAAATCACAACCACCCGCGGGGTTGCGCATTGTGACCAATTCGGCCAACCTAAGCAGTACAAGTGGTAAATGTTTTCACAGAAAAAGTCAGAAAACATCTTATCGACATGAATTAAAGACAAGCAGTGTCAATTAGAGTAAATGATTTTGACCTATACTAACTTCCAATATTATGTCACTTAAAAGCACATAAATAACGGGAAAGCACACCCATGATTTTTGGAAGTATACGTGAAAATCGACTCAAATAATAATAATAATAATAATAATAATAATAATAAACTACAAATTGCTCGTGCAAGCTATTAGCAAATGGGGCAGTATCTCTTCCTTGTCCTGAAATAAAACATACGAAACAGTATGCGCTCTCACATTTGCTGATAGACCCTTACTCCACTGTTGTGCGGAGTAAATAAAATTATAATTACTCCTAATTAAAATTTAAAGCTGTACGTGAGTATCTTTTTACTGGATAGGAACTTTTTAAATTTTTCTATTGAATCTTACATAGCTTCCCCTTGTATAATATTTGTTGAGGGTTTTCTTGTGTTGACCCTTCGTTATTATTGACATATTGACGTATTCATTGGATGGAACGTTTCTCCTTAAATACTTTAACAAGTAAATATTAAAAATTTGAATGAAACCCAAAAATTCAATGAAATAACTTTCTTTTCAAAAAGACAATTAGTATATTAAATCTTCATATTATATCTTAGCTCATGTTAATCCTCACATTGATACATTAGCTCAATAAATTTAACGATCAGTTACTAACAAAAAAATCTTTAATAAAACTACTATATAATAGTAAAAGCCCACACATGACGGGTGAATATCGAGCACATATTAATTGATACTACAAACAAATCAAATAATCCAACAACACATACCAAAAAGATTTATTAAGTTGAAAAAGCCCATATCACACAAAGCAAGCAAAAAACCATCAAATTGATGCCATGATATCGTGCATATAGACCCTACGAGATTAAGGTACCGGAAGCTGCCTGAAGTTCCACCAATTAACTTGGCTTGGTCATCTTACCTTGGAGAGAATAGTATATTATTATTTCAAAAGAGCATAAAGACCCCGTGAGATTTTAAATAGCATTTCCACCGCGAGTAAGGTCCAAATGGAAGACTTTGCAAGTCGCTTTGTTTGTTACCCAATCTCAGCAAGGCTAGTGGGCAAGCCTGATTTGACAAACTCGAATCAACGTCATTTGACCTGATCCACTGCACATTTATGCATTCTCATATTACATTAAATTTCCAAAATGTTCAATCCTCTATTAAAACCAGAAGTTCTTAATCCAGCTGATGTAAAAACTTTGGGGTAACAATTCATGATCAGATCGTCCATAAGTAAACATTTATAAAACATCATAAACCAAGACTACATCAATTAGGAGGTATGTGAAAGGAATACTAAGTCTCTTAGTCAAATAAAGCGTCCTCACAAAAATGCTTTGGACCCATCCCTTTACCTGAGAAGACATGCACATGGACATACACCAGATCCGTTACCGTGGTCTTGCCTGTGAAGATCATGGCTGTGGTCTTAAAATCAACTGCATTGTCACATATCAAGTATCTACCTTCCGCCATCTACGTAACAGTGTCCTTCAAAAATTTACGTTCATTGTCAGGATAAATTAATCAGGCTAGTTAAAAGGCCAAAAAGGAAAAAAAGAAAACCATAAACATAAGAAAGACTGAGTAGAAAAGAAATAGGAAAGTAACATATTTCCATTATTATACTTCACCTTTTGACATTTTACCCTCGCTTTATCAGGGAGACCTGACGTACTAACTGCATAAATGCCAGAAAATCACTACAGTAGAAATTCTTCTACCAAGTTACAGATCATACCTCTCCTGTAGCCACCAAAATCCTTAGACTGTATCTTGTTGTGCAACATGGGCAACATTCTGAATACTGGTGGGGAAAAGGCTTTTGAAAATATATAAACATGTCAAAATTTGAAAAGAACCGTGATGAAATAATACCGCTAAACTCAAGTTCGATTGTGCAAAATTGTTCCTGGAGATGGAAAAGGGATCCTCAATAGAGGTGTCACGGAAGGATTCAAGAAATCAACTGTGTCCTCACCAGTTACCTTGATTTTATTATCCTGAGATAATGTTGCCATCCTACAAATCCATTTTTATCATAAATATTTTGCTCTATACTAAAGAAGATTCTTTTTCGTTCAGCTCCAACACAGTTGTATTGATGGACTAGATCCATCTCAAAAAATTAGCATATCACATTAACCTAATCATTTCAAAACCTAGTACAGCTTACTGGAGTTAAAGTTGGTTGTATTGAGTCTCATTAAGAGAACTTAGAAGGCAAGCAAATGCCCTCAGTGATGGTGTTTATTCCCTTATTGCAAATATACTTATTTACTAAATATATATATATATATATATATTTAACAACAGTCGAAACAGCCCATTACCAATTTCTTTCCATATAAAGCAGCAGGTTCTTGCTGGCATTGTTTATTTTCACAAGAAGGCTAATTTTCTTCACAACTTAAACATGATAGAATGAACTATAACCAGAAAGGAACATTGCATTTTGAAATTACATTATCACAAAATCCTCTTTACAATTCTTGAAAACTTCTCTTGGAGAGAAGAGAAAAGATAATGCATTAGGTTTTTAATTATTATACTTACCTGTTTTCCAACACAAACCTTGCACGCCTGGACAGGCCGCTACTCTGCACAGTATTAGTAAAAGTGTGCAGTATCCCAAGATTATAGCCTCTGATGGACATAAGCAAAATTATAGCCTTTGATGGACATAAACAAAATTAACCATATCTTTATTGCAGATTCCTCATTAGTGCTGTTAAAAGACATCAAAGGACTTCAATTACAGAAAATTTGTAATTCATGAACTCCTTATATAGTCCTCTACTGAAATAAATTACAGAATGATCAAGAAGCTAGAATAACTGATTATGAAAAACTGTTTTCCATCCATTGCTGTTTATCATATATGTGCATCTTAAATATTTTTCTCCATGAATCGCCATGTGTTACTGCATGCTTAATTTTATGCAAGGAGCGGAAGGCACGGAGTGGAGAGTAAGCGGAGAATCCGAACAAAACATTACAGCCAGAAAAGGTCAGAGATGTAGGATCAGTTTCACACAGGAAAGCATTTGAAATCAGTTTCAGCTTGAATTTAGCCATGTACTGGCTCATATACGACATACTTCTACTGGCTAAGAAAGCAATCTAATAAATATACCAAATGCTTCGTTGTTATCCCAAAAAGATCCGCATTTAAACCACCAACAACATTTCCCAGGCAAACCAAACTACAAAAAAATTGAACAATTCGATAATGTTGAATTCCATGTGGTCATCAGGCTCCAAAACAACAGAGAAGATTAAATAGGGAACACAGTAAAGCAAATAATGATTCAATAATAAGTAACTGACTTGGCAGCACAGCATTCCTTTACTGTTCAACTTCTGGGGAGATAACTTACAAAGAAGACCACTCAAAGATTTCAGTTCAACAAAAGATGCCACGTGAGAAATAAATCGTCCAAAATCCTCCACGCATCACATCTCTTAATATTTATATCTAGACAAAAGATATACCAATCTCAACAAATATCAGTATTGTCAATGTTGGGTGCATACCTGTAAGACATGATTGAAGAACAAGACACTTTTTAAAAGGTAATTTCCAAATGAAAAGAAAACCAGAAAGAAAGGAGAGAGAAAAGGTTAAGCAGGCGGATATACTGCATAGAACAAAAAGAAATAACATATGCAGAATCTTCATGCTATAGAAGTCTGTAGATTCCATTTGCTCTCCCAAGCTAAATAACACAATTGCCAAAACAGTAGAACACAAAATTATGAATTTGTCATTCTAAATGATCATTAGTTCCCTCGTGCTTCAACACCTATAATTCCCCATCAAACTAGCACGTGTTTCAATCAGAAGCTGAAGATTGGCATGCTGAAAGTTTTCATAACCCGACCACTAGCAACTTAAAAAAATTTGATGCAGATCGACCATACAACAAATACTATAGCAGAAAATAGAGGGAAAAAAAAAACATATGGACCCCGATGCACAAACACAATGTCATTACGATATGTGATTTAAATTTACGCTTGCACTTTCATACTAATGTAACACGAGGTCATACTATGAAACTGACAGTAAGTTGTCCTTCCCTTGTGAAACTTGATATAAAAGTAGGACCTGCTTCCAATTTCGTCAGTGATCGTCATAGTCCCTGGTCCATGCCAAGCCCATAAGACCAGTGAGGCTTTCTGGGAACCTTTTAAAGCATCAGTGGACTTGACCAGGATGAGTTGTCTAGAATAGGCCCTAACAGGATGGGATATAGAGTTGATGGGTTGAGGATGAGCTTGGCTATGTCCCAGGTCAGGAAAAGCCATGAATCAAGTTGGCTCATGAAGCATTTATAAAGAATGCCCACATCAGGAAGGCTTGGGCTTGAAGTCATTCATAGGACCTAAATCGAGCAGAGGCGCAGATTTGTGCTAGTGCCAAGGATCCCTTCCCATCCAAAGTTAAATTGTCAGAAACTGAATAAGCTAAATAAACATAACATGTCTAAACCGCATTGGACTTGCATTCTTCTTTGCTGCCCCAGCAAAAGACATTCCCATTGGATGAAAAAACCACATTCTGATTCCAGCATCAGAGTGTTTTCACTCAGCAAATACCCAACCCTTGAATGTCTTTTGCAGGAATTGCTATGAGGAGAAGGATCTTTTACTGTGCTAAAAGCAATGATCAGGTTTTTTGTTTAATATTTTACTTATTTCACTTTAAGTTTCATGTGGGAGGTAGCATTAATTGGTGATAGCAAAGAGCATGTGATTGAACTCATCAATAGGATTACAACTTATCATGCAACACATAACATAACTAACAATCTTCAATTGCCTCACGAACATGGGAGAAAGCTAAGAAGAAACGCGATGCAACAAATAGCATATACATGTACTCCATGGTAAGGCTCTTGATATATCTTCTCTGTACCAAATGAATCATTAACCTGTGCAACATTATTGAATATATGGCCTTTGTAAAATGTAATGAGTTACCATACATTTTCTACTTTGCCATACTTTTTTGAACATGTTTGGAATTCATACTAACAACGTGCATTCTGCATCATGGAAGCATCCATGCAAGGAATTCCTCATAAACCATGTTGTTATTGCTGCCGACACACACCCACACCCTCCAGAAAAATGAAAAATCCCTTCTCACAATGAAAAGAATAAACATCAAATTATTTTAGGCTCTCTGTAAATTGATGGTTTAGAATTAAGCATTCCAAATCAAAATAACAAATCCATTGAATTGATTAGATAATTTCATAACTTTCATGATAGTCAACTTTAATCCCATGGGAATTTCCATTTTGGGCAATATTTCTTAAGTCATTATGTTCGAATCAAAATCTGCATAGCATAAAGTCATTTGATCCCTCCTGATCCAAATCCTTCTATGTCAATATAACCTTAAAGATCAGAAGTTACGGAAAAGGATGATAATAACTGAAATTGGACATTGGATCATTTATCTGCAAACTCATTCTTTCCACAATTAAAAACATAGTAACTTTGGAATTCATATAAACGTATGCATTTCCCTTGCTCATAACCAGCTTCATCCTACCAACCACAAAAAATGAGCAAATACACAAGGAAGCAGCTCATTCACAAGGTCCTAGTTTTGAAACTTAAGAGTACTTCAGTGACAGCAAGGTATTATGGTCCCTGAGCTTTCCGGCACCATCTCTATTTTGTTTCAATTATGTTGTCTAGTTTGGAGGTCAAAGACCATCCTATAGATTTCAAGACAAAATTGGTCTTGTCACATATGGTTGGAAGTTTAAGTAACGTTCGATTTTACTGAAGGTCTTTGAGATTTTGTATGGATATAAAAGCTCATATAAGGTTCTGAAATATTCTAGCCAGAAGTATTGACTTTGAGATAATTTTTTAAGATTCATAATTGAAGGTCCAAGAGAAGCATTTGAATGTGTAGATGCTTGTTGGAAATTTCCTGGAAGCTAGTATTAGATTTATAAGATTTAAAAAATATTCTTGGTGAATATGCGCTTTTAGTGTAAAGCTTTCTTCTATGAAACTGATTATTTATGAACTTTCCTTTCTTTAGTTAGGCTTTCTCACCCATTTCCCACACTTACACATTACTTAGGGAACAAGTCTTTGACAAAAAGGCTTAAAGCACAAGACTATTACACCTATCAGCATATCAAATTAACCCCACAAAGGCAAAATGGAGACCACCACAAAGACAGAAAACACCGAACGAATACACTTCATTCCTACCTAAGTTCAAACTCTAGCCTAAATCTAATGAGACAACATTCTCACAGCAACTAAGTTTCAAGTCTAGTCCAAAACTATCTTTCTTTTGTATTTGATTTTTCTATGAATTTTGAAAATTGGTAACAGTACATATGTTTATTATGATGAGAAAGAGTTCTCAAGTCCTTCTAACTATAAAGATAACAAGGACAAAAGACCTTATTCTCAGCCACGAATTTCTTGTATGGTAGAACGCAATATGTCATCTCCAACAACTGAGCGTAATTGTTTCATAAAAGAATCTTTTGCCAGCTTCCCCTCCTGCAAAAGGAAGAGTAAATACTTTAATATATAAAGGACATGACATCAACTGATATCTAATTACCAATTCCGTCCCATGAAATGGAAATATGATTGCTCACCTTACATGATACCCACAAAGTTTGCAATTCTTGTAATCTCGGCGAAGGAAGAGAGGTTCTGACCTTGGATACTAATTTTGCAACGAATGTAGACAAATTGGGCACTGTATTCACATTAGACATGCCATTTACTGACCCTGAAAAAAATTAGCGGAACTCTCATCAGAAGATTCATATTTTTGAGCAGAGTGAATACACATCGAACCAACTTACTTACCAGATATATTTACAGGCCTGTAGCTGACCACACACTCCGGCAGAATATGCGTATTCATGTTAGAATGCCACACTGTATACCACCTTGGATTGTTCAAGTCGTCAACACCGGTATCGTATTCTACACTTGAAGGATATGACTGTTGAGACCCTGCTTCAACCTTCTCGCATTTTCCTAATATCACTCTACACAATATAACATGCTTCTCACCATTTTCGTCTATCTCCGACAACATTGCACTATGCCAGATCCCAAACCAAAAGGTTAGACCACAAAACAGAAAATTAGGAAAACCAAAAATGAATAAGTAAGTCTCTGGGCCGATCTTCCATAAATATTAGATCATAAGCCAATATTCATAAGGAAACTCTCGTTAAAAACAACTATCACACAAGCCTAAATACAATAATACATAGAAAACACACCTATTTTGGGGCCACCGTATGTGGGACAAGTAAATTCCAATGCCATGACCTTTAGGATGAGGCAACTTGCTAGGCATTCCAAACCCATGCCTTAAAATGCTCTCCACACCCTTGGCTGACGCACCATACCATGCAAAAACCATGTTACTCTCCCCTCTAGCTCGTTTTATTATCTCCATTTGTTTTGCAAAAAGCTCACAACGTGCCTTATCCAAGGGTCCCTTCCTCACGCATTGGTGAATTGCAGTAACTGTGGCCCCTTGCTCCACGTTCTCCAACCCAGACAAAAATAAATTCTTAACTATTGCATAGCCTTTCTCATCAGCTCCCAAAATTCTTGCCTTCGGCCACCTCGCTGACTGTGATTCACTCCCAACTATTTGCCGCCTCTTCGCATTAGTGCTGGATGAACTTCCCTGCACTTTTTCCTTATCTACATTCTCCTCTCTTTTCCTTTTGCTCAATTTTACACTTTTATTCAACTCTACACCGTCAGAACTTGCTGAATTTTCTTCAATTTTGATATCAATCTGAATTTTCGGGTAACTCTTAATGCAATTTACAACATCATCCTCATGATCATCTTCATAACTGTTAACAAAAGTTTTGGGGAAAAAACACTTACCATGAACATCAATCCAAGCAATAGACCGCTGATTGCAAGTATCCAAATCAATCTCGAGCATACGGTAGAAGTCAAAAATACAATTGAACCCCAGAACTTGAACCTCAACCATCGGTTTCCCCTCCGTAAACCCTAATTTCATCACCTCCTCAACTTCCTTCCGGTAATCAATCCACGATCCATTCTCATAAAACATGAACCGTTCCGGGCAGGAGCTCTGCTTGAAGTTATGACGATTCTGGATCAAAATCTCACAAGACAATGCCGTTGAAGATCGAGGAACCAAAATTTTCCCTTTCCTCTTTTCTTCTGCACACTCCTTCGGCACGATCGGGGTTGGATTCAAAGAATTCATGGCTGAACTGTACAATTTGAGAAGCTCTTAGTACAAATCTTGATCTAGGTTTGCAAAGAACTTCTGAGGAAGAAAATCAATTTTGCCGCCTGTATTATCTACATAGACAACTGTAGAGGTCGGTAAGAAAGTGAAAAGACGGTTTAGCCCCTAGGCTTGTGCTGGCCATGACCTGTGACTGAACCGTTGGCGGTCACGAAAGGGCACTTTTGGAATAATAATGGTATGATGACTTGATGGTTAAGAAAATAGGTTTCAATTAAAGAAGGATTTAATGGGCTTGATATCTATATAGGGATTACTTCAGCCCAAAGAAAAGTGAAAGGGTTTTTTTAGGGGCATCAAAATTCAAAAAGTCAATAATTTTGACATTTTTCTTTATTCTATTCTAAGTTGGCAACTTGCTGCAAAAGTTGCATCGATTCTTTTTCTACATGATTAAGTTTATGTGGGAACCCAATTCTTGCTTTATTTTTTTTTCTTTTTCAATGGATAGCGGTGGAAAATATTTTAAATTATCGCATAGACTATTTTAAATTCATGAAATATAAAAAAAGTTCTATTAAACATTAAGAAACAGAAAATGAAAGTATGAGGAAAATATAAAAGTACAAAAAATCTAAACAACAAACTTGCTGGCTAAAATAATAGAGACACTAAAAGGAATATAATATATTTAATACAAAATTAAGTAACAATGTAAAACTTGTCATTGATTCTATATAAAAAGTTACAAAAAGTTACATTTTATCGCAAAATATAATTTTAACAAATTCACATAATGACATGAATGTGTTTATATTGTTCTTATCGGCAATTAATGACACCTGTATAGTGGTTATCTAGCGACAATAGAAATCTTATTACCAAATTATAATAACATTATTTGTTGTCACTAAATTGTCACTGTACGTGTAATGCTTCATCCCTAATAACAATTTAAACACTAATTTTTTTTGTTGCTATTGAACTATATATTAACAACATGAAACTTATTGTCATCTAAAATATATTATTAGTAACGAATGAAAGATATTATCACTTAATACATGTTATTAGTGATAAAGTTATATTGTCTTGTAGTTTTTTGTTACTTATGCTATACGTATATATGAATGTATATCTTCCTTTTGGTAGTGAAATCTAAGATAGGGGCCCAAAAAAACACCACAAAAAGACACATGAAGTGCATGATAGTTTGAAACTTCATGACCACCAAGCACAATGAATCTCAAGTTTTCGTTAAAATTTTCCATCCAAAAGGTAGGGTATAAAGCGGTTGCAATATGTGAAGGGACGGACGTGGATGGTTGTGAGGTTGGATGGAGGTGAATAAAAGCTGAGTTAATAAAGGACTGGAGAATCCACAATAGGGAGAGTTGGAACCTACATTTGGTGATACGTGGTTGAAGAGATGAAGAGATTGACTGAAAGAGAAAGTACGAAAAAGTAGAAAAGGATCTGAATAAAGAAGCTGAACTGTCGTGGAGATAGCAGCTGGCTTCATGACTGCCGACGGATGAAAACTCTCGAAGATCGAAGAAGAAAGAACGCCCCTACAACTCTTGGAGAAAAGAAGAAGGGTGCGACCAATGAAATATAAACAATTAATATATCTTACATGGTTAATATATTAGATATAATAAACATTATTCACTACAAAAACATTGAGCAAATTGCCACGGTAAAAAACTGATGTTAATAGAAAAAAGTAGCGGTGGAAAGTTATCTGTCACGACTTTACCATGACAATGATCCGTGGCTTTTGCGTTGATAGCAAAAAATCTACTATGGCATATAGTCGTGGTTGATGCTTTTTATCCCAATGTAGCAATAACAAATAATTTTTTCATCATGGCTTTTTGGATTATTGGCAATCATATCCACTATGGTTGTTAATTTTGGATTATTAGCTACTGTTTCCATTACGACTATTAATCTTTTGGTTGTAAAAAATTAATAATTTTCTAGTGATTATATTATAAATTAGACCCATATATATAGTAGATTTACTAGAATGCTATTTGTATCTTATAGCAGTTACAAGTAATAAAATGGATCATATTGTTGCTTAATTGGATCAATGTTGGAGATACACGAGTTACTATCTTAGGATTCTGTATTCTTGTTCTAATTATCTTCTATGTGAATAAAGTGAAAACGACATTGCCATTATCACTATAATTCTATAAAGCATGTCTACGTAATTAATTTGAATTAGTGTGTCATTGAAGGATTAACTGCTATTGTAAGAAATAAATTAGACTTTAGGACAAAGTGATGCGACGCTTTTAGTATTGCCATAACTTTTGGTAATAATAGTCAAAAAAGCAAATCTACCAAGAAAGTATAGATTCATATGAAGAAAGTTAGTATTTTATTCATTTATTGTTTTTTATAAAGATAGATCTTGAAAGATTAGATTCATATACAATCAGACAAAGATTATGCAATAACCGCGGTAATTGGCATATTGCAATATGCAACATCAAATCTTTAGCAAGTTCATTAGGGACTTATTCATCAAAAAAAAAAAGTTCATTAGGTACTTATAGAAGCAAATACATAAATTTACTTTTTTGATACCAAACCAATTCGAATTCTCTATTTAACTATGTCAGCATGCATGATAAATAAACAATATTCAAATTTACACTTTTCTGTGAGCCACATTATCGAACTTCTTATCAAATCAAAATATGAAATTGATATTTGTCATTGGATGAAGTAACACTGTCTCCTTTCTTATAAGGGAGGTGCGGAGTTCGATCCCCATTACCCATCCTGCTATCCCAACCTCAAAAATGATATAAGATTGATATTTTGTGAATGCAAGGCGAAGGTAGAACACATGATTCTTTGGGATATCGAATTCAGTGCAAAATAGAACACATAAGGGAAACTTTAGAGTATTTTTTTCTTTCTTTTTTTGATAAACTACATCCGCACCCCTTGATATTAGATGAAATTATAACAACCATACGTTAGATTTTTCAAATTACAAAAACCACCATTGAAGGCCATATGATGTTAAAAATTTAATAGACGTCAATGACATTATGTGGGCATTCTTATTTTATTTCGATGTACCTTGAAGGGTATTTTTTGTAACATATTAAAGTTGGGGGTATTTTTGGTAAAAATTGAAAAAAAAATAATGATATGACCATTGGTTTAATCTTTTTTTTTCCCTTATAAAGGCCATGAAAATATAATTTATACTATCCCTATTTCATGTTCATTTGTCATGGCTTCTTCAAGTAATTCATTTAATTAGTAGTATTTTGAAGTGTAGGAAGGAAAAAAATGTAGGTATCATATTTGCCAAAAGAGTACAATTGACCATTTTAAGTGTGGTTTTTGTAAATTAAAAAATTTGAGGGATGGTTGTAATTTCGCCTAATGTGAAGGGGGTGCGGCTGTAACTTACCCTAATTTTTCTTTATAATAAAGAGTATAACATGAGGATGATTTGGACAATTCTAAGTTGTCCATCAACTTAAATAGACCACCGTTGCTTCCACTGATGGTTCTTGTCATTTGAGGGGGGGAAAAAAAGGAAAAAACTGAGGGATAATTGTTAAAATTTCGTTTAACTTCAGAGATGCGGTCCCACTTTTCTGTTTTTAACAAAACAAAGAATATCTATTCATATGCACTAATATAAGAATAGATATTGCCTAAGTATTCGATGCACAATTAATGGAGTGCAGAATGTCCTGTTTTGGAACTTTCCCCTAGCTGAGATTTATATATATTATCGCACAATGTGCATTATTCCGGTTCCCAATGTAATTGTGCCCACCCAGTCTGGATAATATATCTGGATAATATTCTCAACTTGCTTTTGTTTATTTGGTTTTAATTTGTATGCCCGTGACAGAAGCAAACAAATATGATATTAACAAAGAATCTACTCATGGATAATTCAATAATACATTATAAGAGTAGACAAAGTGTTAGGTGGATGATATAGTCTATATAGTTGTATCTTTAACTTGTGTCGTATCCCAGAAGTTCCTATTATTGATGGTTGAAAACCCTGTAAAAGAAATCCACGCAATATTCAATATGTAATGAACTTTATATTTTGGAACACAACAGGAGCAACCTACCTCAACGACCATTGTGCTTTTCTCGTTCTTACAACAGCCTTTGTGGATGGACTTTAGGGCAAGAAAAGCAAGGTTTGTGTTAGAATCCCATATCGGAAAGCTATAAGGGTCGTGGCCTCTTTATATGGTATTGGGCAATTCTCACCTTACAAGCTAACTTTTGGGGTTGAGTTGGGTCTAAACTCTATTTTCAATGTGGTATCAGAGCCAGACCCATTCCTGATATTGGGCTATTTATTATCTATTTCATATTATTCCATACTCCAGATATTTATTCCTGAGTATGTGTTGTTTGTCCACCCATTTCATATTATCCCATCCTCCAGATGTTCATTCATGGGCGAGTGGGGGGTGTGTTAGAATCCTACATCGAAAAGATATAAGGATCATGGCCTCTTTAGATAGTTCTGGGCAATTTTCACCCCACAAGCTAATTTTTGGAGTTGAGTTGGGTCTAAACTCCATTTTCAACTTTGAAGTGATGAGACCAGAATCTAATGCATTTTGCCTGAAGGGATGGCTGCAATGTGTTGTTCAAACAAAGGTTTGATGATAAAGAAGACGACAGATCATTAAAGCAATTAATTAGGGCTTTTGGTAATCAGAAAATTTTGGAGAAATTAAGACTGAATTGAACAACCCTTACATCGGAAGCCAAATGTTAATGTGACAATTAAAATCTTGACCTGAATATATATAATCATGTTTTTGAGTGAATAAGGTTTGTATGTGGAAATATAATGCATGTAATGTCAATGGGACAATGTGGAGATATAATGCAAAAGGACCAACTAAGGATTCAATGTGAATATAGTGGGCAAAGAAAACTAGCTAAGTGAACCAGCTAAGAATTTATCAATGCATATATATAGGTTGTGTACAACGGGTTTTGGAGGCTCAAG
>JACFYI010001432.1:326035-338494 GCA_014898755.1 Handroanthus guayacan | reverse complement strand
CACATAAAGTACTAGTGGACAGTTTTTTGAGATGCATATAATCTGATTATTTGCCATTCATAACTAACATTAATAGGTGCAGAATGCATTCAATTCCAAGCTATTTCTCCTTTTGGCTGTATAGCCTACATATACTAGATGTGGACATTGCAACTAAGGTTTCTCCTCTTTAAAAGGCTAAATATGTGACCATTTATAAAGTGGCTCCTGCATATATTAATGTTTTAAGAGTAATTATAAATTTATGCTAATAAAATGTTGCCTAATCCTATTGATTAGGCTTACTAGGCTTAATGATAAGTTTTATTCATCGTTATTGACTAGAAATGAGTTTCGTTTCCAATTTTCAGTTTTGTGATCTCTCAATAAAATTATTCATGGTTTTCAAATCCAAATTATAAAGAAGCATTGGTTGGAGGGTGTTTAACAAACCTATTCTTTTTCATGGTTTAAGGAAGGGAAAAAAAAAAGGTACTTAGCATTAACGAAAAAGATGGATGGGGGCTAACTCCTTATGCATGGTCATTTTCGTTAATGTATTTAAAATCGAACCGGTCATTGAATTGAAAAGCCTGGGTTTTAAGGATTCAAGGATCGGATCTGGGTCAAACTGGGGTTCAATTATTTATTTATTTATAATTAAATATACAGCTTTTTAAATTTTATATGATAAATTATTAAGAAAATATATAAATGTACACAATGATTACTCCCAAAATAAAGTCAAAATCCAATATCTATAATCTACATTATACAAGTCTTCATATTTTGCTTTAGTGATTACACTAAGTCTCCAACACAACATCAAATTAATAAAATCTCAAGCACAATATAAGATGATAAGATAACGATCACAAATCTAAAAAAATTAAAAAAAAAAGTGCAAAAAGCCTCCCAGTCGAACTGGGTAGTTCTGGCTCAACCGGAGTTTGTCAGGGTTCAATCTTCCACTGGTTTAATTATATGAAGCCGACTGGATAGGTGGCCGACTCCCAATTCGATCAGTCAAACTAACCGATGATCCAATCTGGTTCGGTCCAGTTTTAAAAGTATTGGGTTTTGTACATGTTGGGGTTGGAAAAGTAGATTGTAATAAAAAAAACTTGGAGTTTTGAAACCATCAAAAAACTCAATATAAGCCAAAAAAAAGTGGCGGTGTTTAGAATTACAGTCATCTACTTTTATTTTGGAATAACTTACAACATCTCATAAGGAACCTCAAGCCCACTTAGATTATAAATTGTCGTTGATTGATTTTAGAGAACTTATAACAGAAACAGAATTTTCAAACACTCAAAAAGAGCTTTCAGCAGCTCATAATCAAATAAGTGTTTTTGCCAATAAATTACAAATGTTACCTTAATCTAAATAAGGAAAGTTCTGAGTGTCCATTTCGATGATACCTTTAAGTGCGCCGCCCATTTAATTATTGCGCAAAATACATGTGTTTCTCATGCCCTATCCCTCCTTAATTTGTAAGTCAATCCGCCCAATTTTCTTCCTTACAGATGTAAGAGATTCTAAAATTTAATACTAATTTTTGTGAGATTCCTAATTTTTAGCAGACGATATTTTTGGAAAGACTGATGTCCTTCTGTGGCCGAAATCAAACAAAAGACAAGGCTGCATCAATTTCAAACCAAATGTTTGCGACCTTTAGGACAAAGCTGTCGGCCCTTTCGGACCACCATGACATCCGCAAATCTTTGTTTTTGTTTTTCTTTTTTATTAGTAACGATAATTCTTCATTCATATATTAAAAAATATACAAAAGTTAAGTTGATTATGTCCATCATCACAAAAACGATTCACGGAGAATTTGTGATAAGGGCCATAACTATTCCAATCATATAAGAGAGTCCATTGCGCTAATTTATGCGCGGCAAAATTTGCCTTCTGAGGTATGTTACAAATTGACCAAAGAGGGTAATGAAACAAAAAGGATTCCTCAAACCTATACTTTGTTTCCTAAGAATTAATAGAATTAAAGTGAACACAACAAGAAGCCGCTACAGAATTTATAAGATATTAGATTATATTTTAGCAATTAGCACGTTGAAATATCTGGATAAATGAAATAATGGTTTCTTTTAAAATATTAGTACCAATAATTTTATAATTACACAATATTATTAATTTAAAGAGTTTTTTAAAAAATTTTAAAAATATGTTAGAAATATCTTATTTATAATTAATTAAAAAAATATATAAGCCCCCAAAATCTCCAAGTAAAATATTTGAGAGTTCATAATTCCCAACAAACTTGTCAAATCCTTTATCATATTTTATAAACCTTTAAAAATAAAAAAATCTTATAAATTAATTTAAAAAATTTATAAACAAAGTCAAAAACGATTGCTAGTTAATCTGGTATCCCAATGAGCCCGCCGGCACACGTTGGAAATCATGATTACTAGACCACATTTCCGATTTAAAGTGCCAAAATTGTGGGATTGTAACAGATAGTCTTTTCTTTCTTTCTTTCTTTTTATTATTATTTCTTTGAATTTTCCTCTTGTGAAGAACACAAGTGGAAAGAGTAAAATGTTATTCAAACTCTAGTCTTGTATACGTTTCTACTTTGCGTTGACACTTTTAGACTTATGGTGCCTCAAAAATATTAATTATTCCAAAGTGCTAGAATCTTAAGCATCAAGTAAAAATAAAATAATTAATTATGAAAAATTTATGTCATGCCTTTAAATTGAATTATATTTACAATTGAGTCAAAAGGAATTAATTGACTATGTTACGGAGGCGTGTAAAAAGATAAAAATCATTATTAAAACTTGGGTGACTTTCGTCCAATAAAATAAGCTATAAATAAACTTGACTGGCTAAGCATTTTTCCCTTCTTGAAAAAGAATATAAGAAAGTTCACAAAATTTTAATTCAGGGAAAAAAAAAATTATAAATACGGTGTCCTACTGTATGCCCATTAATTAGGTTTCTTTTTTCTTTTATCAGAAAATAATATGTTAATTGTCGTATAAGCATCCACAAACATGTCAGCTCAAAATCAAGTGATGTGATGATTCTTTATTTTGATAAGCAAGTAATGTGATGATTCAAATATAAATATATAATATATATATATATATATTTATAATTTAATTTAAAGTATGAGTGGCTACGTGGTTATGTGAGTGGCTATGTGATGATTCAAATATATATATATATATATATATATTTATAATTTAATTTAAAGTATGAGTGGCTACGTGGCTACACATATGTATACATGAGGATAAAACGTAGTTACAAAACACTCAATTTTATAATCTTTGTAAATTTAAATTATCAATGAACTCAATATTACTATATTTATTTTATTTTATGATACAATGAAAATTATGATTTGCATCAATAAAAATTATACCAAATATCAATTACAACATGTGGCTCAAGCTTAAATAATTCCTCAATTATATACTAGGACAAACAAAGATATATGCAAGAGCTTAAAAGATCTCATTACAAGAAATTTAAACAATTACTACAGTTAAAGTTTTTGTCAATGGAAAATAATAGTAGTGAAACATCATTTACTATAGTTTCACCATGACAATACGTAGTTTTAGCAAGCACAGCAAAAAATCTACCATGGCATACAGCTTAATGGATGTTTTTACCTTAATGTAATCAAGATATATAATATTTTCACGCCGACTTTTTAGATCATCGGCTACCATATTCACCATATATCTTAATTTTGATTATTGACTATTAATTTCACCACAGCTATTAATTTCTTTATTGCAAATATTCAATATTTTTGTAGTATCGTAAATGCGATTAAAATATTTCAATCCCACTATAACACACTCTTCTAATTTTTATAAAATATTTCCTTTCATTGTGATTGAGCATGACGTCATAATCCCACGTATAAGGTGAAATTATGATGAGTTAACTTAATTTTCCATGTAGCAAAAAATTTTATTAAAAAAGAAAAAAAAAACTCAAAGAAAATGAGTTGACTTAGAGAAACAGCCGTAGTCAACCAGGGGACGCTTCATTATGATTCTCCTAATATTGAAATCGCATCAGTGGCTACAAACACTGTTATTAGTGCATCACTTTCAGTGGTTTAGACCGTAACATTTGCCAAAATTTGTGGGGATTCCAAAATAATATATCCCAAAAAACAATTATAAGCTAGCATGCACCGTCTAAGGTGGATGAAATAATTCCAAACATTATAAATATATATATATATATATAAAATAAAAAAGAATTCATCATTAAAGACCAAACCTATGTCCTAGATTTGGTATTCAGTGAATCCTATTATTGAAAATTTCATATAGGGTGATTTGGGAGAAGTTAAAATATTTGATTATGTAAGAATTAATTGTGAATAATAGCCTTTAAATATATGATGTCAGACATGAATGTTCAATAAGTGTTGTTCTGTATGCATTAGTTATCAATGGTGGTTGTGCGATAAAACATTTCGAAGAGTGAGACAAGACAACAACTTATAAAATATATCAAAACTCTCCACTCTTTTAAACTTTTAATGCAGAATGCAAATTTGTATATATTTTAATAAATTTCCCTACTTGTGGCATGACTAGAGGCATAATATTATTATAATTCTCACAAAAAACATAATTTTTTTTATCATATATAGAGACATCCCTACATATATATGAAAAGCTCAACAACATTGAAATATATATGTATATATATTGTCCTACCAATATTCGTTTTGGTTGAGTTTTGTCCTTAGAAAGTATCTGTAATGTGAGAGAACAAAATAATTTATAAACCATATTAATAATCTCACTCTTCCAATATGGAAAGGGCTCGATATCATCATTGTATTTTTTTTGCACTTCTTGGCTTTTATGCTTAAATAACTTAAAACATATTTTTATTTTGAATTGAACATCAATTTCATTTTCAGTTGTAATATGCTCTAAAACAAGAAGGAATTGAGAAAATAGCATTTTAAGTCTTAATTTACAAGCCAAGCTCACCTTTTATTATTCCAAAACCATATTTTCAGTGTCACACGCTAATTAACTTTCATATTATCTCTAATATAAGATGCAAAAGTTCTCAAACGATTTATTCCCACATTTTCTACAATCATAAATTTTTATTGACGATGCCATTAGGAATCGTGCCATGTAGTGGTGTAAAACTTTATTACTTTGCTCATTTTCTCATAAAACTCTTGTCTATATTTTCTTTGTTGTATCAAAATAGCGGATCACATATTAATATTGAGAAAAAAAAATGATATAATGTCATTCACATCTTTATATTGTAATTCTTATCCTTTGTGAAATGTGGATATAATCCTTGGTATTTATAAATCTCTCGGATTAGATTAATTACCTATAATATAATTCTTAAAATGCTCTCATTTTGTTATGTTTTTATAAAATATTCCTATAATATGCATCTATCATGACTATGACTTATGATCACTTGCACTACCATGACTACTATTATATTTTATAGCAATCACTACATGTGTATATATTATAATTATATTTTAATAACTTAATGCAAACATATAGAATGTGCCTGTGATAATAGTATTTTCTAATGTTCCAACTAAATTAATCTTATATTAAAAACAAAATCAAAAAGATTAAATTAACAAAGCCAATGAAATATAATATAAAATCCAATTAAGTGTTCTTAATGTGGCATTAATTAACTTGAGAATGTCTCACCGCCACTAATATAAATAAGAAGAATTTCTATTCCCTTTATTCTCCATCACTGGCTCTTTCAATTTGACCCCATTATAATATTAGTCACTTAACATAGAAGGAAAAAAGAAGAAAAGAAAAAAAAGAAGAACTAAACACAAGAAAGGGATAATTACCTTAACATCCTTAAAATTTAACATAAATACAAAACATATTTAATAATTCTAGAAATTACAATAAAACTCAACGATTAGAATAACCTGACGTCCATTCCAATGTTTCAATCAATTTATCACTCTTTGAAAAGATTTAATCGTAATATTCAAAAAGTACTTACATGATGTTTCAAATCGCAATAAGTATTTTTTATAATTAAATCAAATAGGAGGAATGTTAGGGTAACTATTTTTGCAAAAAAGTCACGCCACCTTATACTTTAGTAATAATTCCAACCCACAGTTTAGACTTCTTTAAATTTACTCCCCCCTCATTAATTTTCACACCTCCTCGCCCTTATATATGCCCTTCACCCACAAGCCATTTTCCCCCAAACATACGTTCTCAAACGCATACACACACACACACACACAGAAAAAATGGGAATGGAGTACGACCAAACTACAGAAGGTCTGGAGATTTGTCAAAATCCAAGCAAGAGCTTCGACGACGATGGCCGCCCCAAAAGAACTGGTAAATATGTGTCTGTTTTTGTGTGTATTTGTGCGTGTATTTGGGTTTCTGTTGAGATTAATGAAATTCGCCGCAAATGAATTAGGGACACTGTTAACGGCGAGTGCGCATATAATAACGGCGGTTATTGGCTCCGGCGTGCTGTCTCTGGCGTGGGCAATAGCGCAGCTGGGATGGGCGGCTGGGCCGGCTGTGCTAATGGCGTTTTCCTTCATCACATACTTCACCTCCACCCTTCTAGCCGACTCTTACCGCTGCCCCGGCCCCATCCACGGCCGACGAAACTATACTTATATGGACGTCGTCCGTTCGCACCTGGGTAAATAAAATAAACAAATAAATAAAAAGTTGAAAAAAATAATTAATAACACCTTTATTGTTATTTCCTCTTTTTCAGTGCAATCCCATTAAAATAATTTTAAGTCCTTTTCTTTCGGATTTTCAGGAGGCTTTAAAGTTCAGCTTTGTGGACTGGCGCAGTACGGCAATCTTGTTGGGGTTACCATTGGGTACACAATAACTGCCTCCATCAGTATGGTGTGAGTATATATACATAATATACAATATATATTCAATTATTATTTTTTTCTTTTATTTGCAAAAGAAAAGAAAATTATTTAAAATTAATTTTTTTTTGTTTTCTTTTCTTTTTTCTTAATTACAGGGCTGTCAAGAGGTCGAATTGTTTTCACACGCACGGCCGTGACGCTGAGTGCAAGATATCGAACTACCCTTTTATGGGAATATTTGCGGTAATACAGATAATTTTGAGCCAGATACCAAATTTTCATGAGCTCTCGTGGCTCTCCATCGTAGCTGCCGTCATGTCTTTTGCTTATTCGTCCATCGGTTTCGGCCTATCTGTTGCCAAGGTCGCAGGTATACACATCACAGTAGGTCTTACGATAAGAAAACTATTACTAATAATATGTATTAAATGAGAATAATTCATATTTTATCATAATTATATTCTCAAATCGACAATAATATTTTACTTTGCCGCAATATGGAACTTTTTGAAAATCATTAATATGACAAAGACAATCTTTTTTTGATATGGGAAATTTTGTAATGTTGTTGTTAGAATCCCACATAGGAAAAGTGTAAGAGTTATGGTCTTTTTATATGATTTTGAATAATCCTTACCTCACAAATTAATTTTTGGGGTTGAGTTCGGTTCAAGTTTTATTTTCAACATGATATCAGACCAGATCCAATTTTTATGGTTGAGAGTTCATATTATTCCATACTCCAGATGTTTATTCCTAAGTATATGTTATTTGTCCACCCGTTTCATATTATCCCGCGCTCCAGATGTTCATTCCTAAGCATGTGGGAGAGTGTGTTAGAATTTCACATCGGAAAAGTATAAGGGTTATGAGCTCTTTATATGGTTTAGGATAATTCTCACCTCACAAACTAATTGTTAATCCAAACTCTATTGTCAATAGTTGTTGAATATATTATCACTAATTATTTTTTTTCATGTAATGAGTGTATCTTATCTGATATATTATCCACTTGTTTTTTATTATACAAATATTAATTTGATTATTTTTATTCATGAAAGAGGGGTATATATTTCTTAAAAAAGTATCGATTAATTAATTAATTAATAATTTTTATTTTGGGGTTTGAATAAATTAATTAGGTGGCGCACACGCTCGGACAACCCTTACGGGGACTACCGTAGGGGTGGATGTATCAGCAGCAGATAAAGTGTGGAGAAGCTTTCAAGCCATTGGGGATATAGCTTTTGCTTATGCTTATTCAACTGTGCTCATTGAAATCCAGGCAAGTCTACAGCAATCAAACAATTTATTCTATGTCTTTTTAAATATATATATATATATATATCATCGCTTATTATTATTATTATGATGATGATGATGATTTGATGTTCGCAACATGGTCATGCGATTACTTTGTTTTCTAATTTTACAATTGACGCAACATGAGTATGTACGTAAAATTGTTAAGACAAGAGCTACTCCATTTTTATTTTTATTTTTTTAAATTTATTGCTCAAAATTGAATTTTCATTTTTAAAATGATTTTTAGGTCAAAAATATTTTATCGGAAAAAGTAATGGTGTGAAATAATGCCAATTTTTGAACTGATTATCTTTACATGCATATCTAAGTGCCATCAATAGATACTTAACGTCAAAACTTTTCTTTTTCTTGACGTATGACTTAATGTCGATAAAAGCTAATGAAAAAGTATTCCCTCAATTCAACCAAAAACACATACATACAGACATGCATATGATATGCAAAATATCGTGCTATTCAAAAGTTAGACATGTGTGCCTATATCTAATAAGTCATAACAGCATGTGTCCTTCTTTTATTTGCAAAACAACACGGGTCATATATATGTATATTTTTTGTTTTAGAACACTATAGTTCAATATTTACAAAAATTAATTTTTTTTATTGTCACTATTGATTGTTAATTACACGTGTTGAGTGATAACAAAAATTATTACTATAATTTGTGATAAAATTTTTATTTTTACTAGATTATCATTATACATTTGTCATGGACTGTCAATATATAGTGATAAGTACTTTTGTCACCTTTTTTGTATAATTAGTGATAAATTTCATAAAAAAGTTACTCAATATATTGATATTAGTTGGTTAATTGTTTTATGGCAAAAATTCTCGTATAAAAATATAACACGGATGTAAGTACATGCATAGCAATTAATTAGGCCAGCCTAAATTGCTTAATTCCACATTAGTGAGAGAGACCATAGTAGCCTCTTAAGTCGGTAATTAGCCATAGATTTAGTTTAATTAGGGCTAAAAATCATTTAATCCCTAATATGTATTTCTATTGTGGTTGTTCGTGCACAACTTAAAATGGACCACAATTACTTTTATTTTCTTGTGAAAGCCCTTCCTTTGGAATATTACATCATCCTTTGCTTTTTCTGCATTATTAACCAGACTTAATGAACTGTCTATTTTTATGACTGTTACATCATATTTATTAGCATGCGCCAAACTAAAGGGTTTGGTAGTGGGACTGGATTATAACATGAAGAAAATGAAGTTTTCTTTTGCTGTTTTATATTTGATAAAAAGATAAATTTTATTGTAACGAGACAAGTGGGTAAGTTGGTGGTAAGCTCTCATCTTTGCGAACATATAGATTGATTGATTGAATTTTACAGAAGTGGTTAGGAACCAGTCTCTTTTGGAGAAAAAAATTATTATAAAGATCTTTTACAGATGAATTTTATTTAGTTATTGGTGTCATATTAAATTCTTATATATTATAATATTATTTTTATAGTAATATAAAAGCTCAAAAAATATGGATTAATTTATATTGAAATAATGACTGGGAGAGAAAATATATATAGGTTTCATTGAAGTAATAATTTGAAATTAGTAAAAAATATTAATAATATTTTGGAAAGATTAACTTTCACAAGATGAATATTTAATTTTATTTCGGAAGAATATAAACCTTCTCCACATAACAAAACAAGCCTTCCCCGAATATGTTGCTTGATATAAATACTCTTAACTCATGAAGCCCATTGGCCATGTCACTTGTATAGATGTAGAGTTAACTAGGCCAGGCTTGATTACAGAAAAGAAAACTTTATTCTAAACACCATTGTCTAACCAAATTGATATGAACATTGATGTGACAGCAACTCATATTTTAAAGGGATAATTACCTCTTAACCCCTCCTTATATTTGGCATAATTATATCAACACATCTTATAGTTTGAGAAATTATCATAACACTCCCTACACGTTATAATTATTAGCAATTCTAGCACACTCAATGGGTGTGCCTAAATTTACTCTTTACAAATTTAAGAAATATCTATTTATTTTCAATAAGTACAAATATTTCTTAATTATTGAACACTTTTATTTGAATTTATTATGTAAAATAACATAATTGAAAGATAAATTAATAAATTTGAAAAAACAAAAATTATAATTGCAAAAAAAAAAAAAAGAAATATAAAATTAAACATTAAAAAAGAAAAGTCAAAAAAATATATATTGTCATTATTTTTTATAACTATTTTGTCATTATCTTTTAGAATATGATTATTTTTGTTAATTCACTTAATGACGGACCAAAATAACTACTTAAGATGCTCATGCTTTATGTAAAGTATAAACATCCTAAAAGTGTAATAAATTAATTGAAATGTTACAAGTAGATCCACGTTAATTTAATGATATGGGGTATTGCTGTAATTTTCAAAACTACAAAAAGTTTTTCTATAATTCGACCAGACTCGGGGGTTGTAAAATTATCCTTATCTAAAAACAAGTTATATATAAATTAATTGTGTATCAATATAACCGAATGTTTTACGGTTGATTTACAGGACACACTAAAGTCACCGCCACCGGAGAGCAAAGTGATGAAGAAGGCTTCTTTTGTGGGAGTATCAACTACAACTGTTTTCTATATGCTGTGTGGCTGCGTGGGCTATGCCGCGTTTGGGAACAAGGCTCCTGGAAATTTTCTCACTGGATTTGGATTTTATGAACCCTTCTGGCTCATTGATTTTGCCAATGTCTGCATTGCTGTCCATCTAATTGGAGCTTACCAGGTATAAATATGCTAATGCTAAATTAGAACAACAAGAATTCTTGTTCCTAAAGGAACCGAAAAGAGAAAACATGACGAAGATTGAATTTAGGAAAATCATATAAAAATATATCAAAAGGTGCTTGTACCTTAAAGAGATTAGAGCCTAGTGCACATTCACTCGATGCATGTGCTTTAATAATTATATATATAATTAATACATATGCATACTAACATGGGATATGAAGTGATAGTTGACTGAGTGGATTGTTGGTGATTGTGACTTTGGCTTGTGAGCGGATTGTGGATGTAACCTCCGAAAAGTTATCAAGGTATATGAAAGTCTCGAACATTTTAAGAAGATTGTGAAAATATACTAGAAATTTAAAATTTTAGGAAGATTACATGAAAACATTTAGAAAGGGAATTGATTTTTTATGAACATATTATATGATAATTCTTTATTAATAGCATAAATTACATGATAATTCTTTGTTAAAAGTATAGATTATATGAATACAAACTAATTAAGACAACTCGAGCTTAATTTATTGAAAAGTATAGATGGTCTTGCTTGGGAAGAGTAGCACTAGGATGGATGGCCCTTGGAAAGTTTTCGTGTTATCACCAAATACGTCTTCTTGTAGATATAAGATATATAGTCTCCACTAAAACCGGTATCTTCTTAAATTTCATATGTAAAATAAATAAATAAAGGGATAATTACCTAAACACTCTTTTAAGTTTGACCTAATTATACAAATACTTGTTGTGGCTTGGAGAATTACAATCACACCCCTTGTAATAAGTGTAACAAATTGCTTGAAATATTATAAATAGACTTCTATGAATCTAACGATGGGGGGTCTTATTATAATTTCTCAAACCATGTGAAATATTTTTGTAAATAGGCCAAATCCGAGGAGTGTTAAAATAATTTACACATAAATAAATTATGCTCCCATAGGAGTTAAAATATCTATTTTCCCTTATCATGGGCTCATACATGGGGTACTACACCCCGGTTTCTACAACGAATATATAATTTCTAGGTTTGTTTTCCTAATCTAGAGCCTTCGCGAACAGGTTTTTGCCCAGCCAATATTCGGCTTTGTGGAGAACTACTGCAGCCAAAAATGGCCCCAAAACAAGTTCATCACCACAGAACACACTCTGAACATCCTTGGACATTCTTACAGCATGAACATGTTCAGATTGGTCTGGAGAACAGCATACGTTATAGTAACAGCGCTCATGGCCATGATATTCCCATTTTTCAATGATTTCTTGGGCTTGATCGGAGCAGCATCGTTCTATCCCTTGACCGTATACTTCCCGATAGAAATGCACATCGCTCAGGCCAAGGTACCCAAATATTCGTTCAATTGGATGTGGCTGAAAATCCTCAGCTGGAGTTGTCTGATCGTGTCCCTTATCGCGGCTGTTGGATCCATACAAGGGCTCGCACATGATGTCAGGAAGTTTAAGCCCTTTGGAATGCAATAGTTAGCGTCGTGG
>JACFYI010001432.1:283105-308787 GCA_014898755.1 Handroanthus guayacan | reverse complement strand
TCTCTCTTTATTCTATATTTTTATTTATTTTAATAGTAGTACAATCACCACCCCATGCCCACAACATGACCACCCACATAGCAAAATACTATATTTTGCATATGTCAAAAACCATGTTATTATTTTTTATGGTGGATAATATTTACCATTAATAGTAACACAATTGTAGAAGATAATATTACAAATTTAGATCTGCATGCCTTTGGATGTATCAAAAGGTTAGCAAATTTAATTAATTAACATATTTGGATAATTTATAATTTTAAATAATTTCATTAATAGGCATATTTTTAATAATTTAAAAATCTAAGTGGTCAATGAATTATTTCAAATTGTAAAACTCTAAAATATGATCAAAAGATTCGCATGCTGCACAATATAATATAGATTTATATGTGCATAATTATGTTTAAAAATAAAATTTAACTAATGTACGTACATCGCATTTAAGGGGAATGTTACACATATTCTGTTAAACTTTTCATCAGTTGAATTAATAACAAGGTAATTATAGTAATTTCCCAACCACATGAAGTGTTATTACAATTTGGCCAAACCTCAAGGGGATTAAGGTAATTATCTCTAAAATTAATGTGAATATTTAAAAGACTAATGATAGGTAGGTGGATAAGTATTAATGATAATTATGAAGTGGATGATTAATGATAGTTAGTTAAGGTGGATAATTAAGATTGACAAGATTAGAGTAGCAAAGGCAACAACATTTATTAATACTTTGGAGTTAGTTTATGTGCTGAATGCAATTATGTATGAGGTTTGGATTGTCCCACAACGTTAATTCTTCAATACCATGTGATTTAGGACATATAAAAGTGGATTTTGACATAAAGAAAGGTGATTTAGCATTGATAATCTTGTAGTATTAATTAAGAATGACAAGATTAGTTTAGAATACAACTTTCGAGATACTATGCCCCCCCCCCCCCCGGGGGGGGTTGGGAGGGAATGTAAAAAGCAAAAAGAAAAAAGAATAGTTAGGCACCAAGGCTATTTGAGTCTGATGACCAATTTTCATATCCTTATCTGACCTGAGATCCATAGGATCTGGAGTCATTAATAACAAGTTAGAATTTGATCAAAATTCGAAATTCAAAAATAAAATCCAATCTAAGTAACATTATATAGAATTTCATTAAAAAATACTTCAAAAATATAAGTTTTTGTATTATCTATACTATATAAAAGTATACGACCCTTAAATAATATTTTGGTGGTACGTTTTAATAAGTCGACCTTTTCAATATTAAATTTTATTATTTCTTTCTCTTCTAATATTATTCTCTTAATTTTTATATTTCAGTTGTGTTGATTTATCCCACAAGTTAAAGTGCATAAATATTTTTAAGCTTATAAAGTGATGAATGTGCAAGAAGTATTAGTTAACCATAATGTCACACATATTATTTCTATCTTGTAGTCTTCATTAAAACTATATATATGTAGTTATTATTTTAATAAAAAATATTACTAAAATTCGATTTCAGATTGTCTAATTCCATATCAAATTCTTTAGTCTCTAATTGAAGTTATTTATAACTGTATCTTAGCATCAAATATTTTTGTTGATTCAAAATTTTAAAATTTTGATCGAATTCGAATCGATTGGGACTAAAATCTACTCCTTTGATTGTCCTAGTTAGGTTCTGGGCCTTCAACTACTTAATTGTTGGGCTGCATTCTGAGCTACTGAGAATGAGCCCATTGCTTTACTCCTATCAGTACAAGAACTTGGGCCTTTAAGCAAGGGCGGGAATGCTGAACATCCTCGGGCATTTTGGTAACTTCCTCTTATTTATGTTTCTTCAGGTCAGTTAATGGGTTGTATGCGGATCAAATTAGGTAAATTCGAACTCTAATTCGATTAGCAATTTTCATAATCGATATCAAATTGAGATCCTATATGATCTGGTTTTGTTGGTATCAAGTTCCAATTTGATAGGCCACCGCCTTTTGGATACAGTGGCATCGCCTCCACTATTTCATAATGGAAGTGTAAGGTTTGAATCCCATCGGCTGCGTATAGATATTTGTTTACTGTATGGTAGTTTTAATCTATCAAATGATAGTTTAAATTATTTGGATTGTATTTATTCATATATTTGGTCTTTAAAATGTATTCTTGCTATAATATTGACGTATAACTGAATGTAATCACTTCTCTTTAAAAAAAAAAAAATTCCAATTTGATAGAAAATAGAAATGCAATAAGAAATTCTGAGTCAAATAAAATTAAATAAGAATTATATTAAAAAAATATACAATACAAAAAACTTCAAAAATTATTAATTTCTAATTTATTAATTAAATGGGACATATATTACATTCTATTTAAGAGTCTTTTTTAATATTATATATACATGACTATTATTTTATTTAAAAATATTAGCAAAAGTCAAATTTAGATAATTTTTAATGGATCGAATTGCATAAAAGTTATAGAGGAATGCCCTCATACTATTGAGCCGGATCTTTCGGGCATTCGGTTTGATCGGTGTGGATCATGGGATTTTTCATTTGGTCCACCTATTTCACATTGTGAATGTTTATGATTAGATTTAATCCATTAAATATTTTAATTAATTAATAATCTCAAAATTCAGATCGGCTTCAGATTTAAATTTGCCCTAGTGAGAGCCCTGTATTTCTTAATTTAATAACTAATTTTCCAAAATACCTTAATTATAATAAAAAAAAAGTTCTCATTATAGGTTTAAAATAATGGCTAAAAATTTTATTTACTCTATATTTAGAATTACCCATTTCGAGTGCTCAAATTTTAGCAGAACTCATATTTAATCAAATATCAAATGGCCTAATGTGTAATTGTGTATAATGTGTATATCAAATATCAAGTATGTCGATTGCTCAAATCACTATAAGGACTCAAGCAAGCTTTCAGACAGTGAAATGTGAAGCTGACTGAAACCTTAGGTACTAATGAATATTGTTAGAGCAAATATGATTACTCAATGTTCCAAAAGGAATGGAACCAAGTTGTAATATTCTTGATCTATGTTGGCGATGTCCTCATTACAAGAAATAACTTGGATATGGTAAATGAGCTAAAAAAAATATTTACAACAAAATTTCAAGATCAAAGATGTGGAAGACCTTAATTTTTTCTTTGGCATAGAAATAGCAAGGTCCGAAAAAAGGAATCATCTTGAATTAGCAAAAATAATTTGGGTGCTTGGATTCGCAAGAGAACAAGTAGAAGAAATCAAAATCCTGGTTACAATGAAGTGTGATAACAAAGTTGCATTACAAATTGTGACCAATCAAATGTATCACGAAAGAACTATATACATTGAGATTGACTGTCACTTTATGACGAAAAAAGATATAAGATGGAGCAATTCGCGCAAGCCATGTTTCTTTCAAGGACCAATTAACATATATTTTTACAAAATCCCTTTGAACAAATTGGAAAGAATACTTGATGTTGAAATTGAGAGTCAAAGACATTTTCAATTTATCAACTTGAGGGGAGTGTTGAAGAACAAAGCAACTTGGCATTTTAAAGTTATATAGCAGGTATTCTTTAGTGAATTAGCTCATGGACTTGAGTTAGTTTGATCTTCTTCTTCTTCTTCAAGTCTGCATACTTGTGTGAAAATGTATTGTTATTGGCCTTATAAATAATCAATTCATATTTCCTACTCATTAAAAATAAAGTCTACAAATTGTCTCTTTACCCTGTGGCCTTCTTTTTTTTTTGTTTTCCTTTTCTTTTCTTTTTTTTCTTTTCTTTCTTTCTTTCTTTTTTTTTTTTTTTTGAAAAAATGATTACATTCAATCATTATATTAATATCAATAAATCGATACATTTTAAAGATCAAATCATGAACTAACAAAAGAATAAACTATCATGTAACAGACAAAAACTATTATACGGTAGATAAAAGCCCACATGCTACCTGTGAGAATCGAACCTGTACCTCTCCTATGAAAAGGAGAAATCGGTGCTATATCATTAAGGATGACAACCTTGATGGTTTCTTTGCTTATATGCATATTATTCAAGTTTTGATAATTGACTTTGCGCTTCTTTGCCAATTGCCAATATGAATATTGTTCAAGTTGGATTAGTTTTGGCAATTCATTTATTTTCAAAAAATACTTAGTAATATCCAAGTAATACTATTAAATATTGTTTATTTTCGTTTGTGTCAATATAATGATTTTGTTGTGGTACATTGTCAATGTAATAATTAAATGTTGTCTTTTGTTATTCAATTTGCTTCCTCTCCTAGTTTTAATTAAAAATGGTCCCGTTCAAGTAGTGAAAATGGCATCTGCAGATTAGCCACTTTGAGTGATTAACACTAAAAAATGGTAAATAGCTATGAGCAACTTGGTAAGTTAGTGGAGTTGTTTTTTGACTTGCTTTTCTTCCCAACACAAAAATTTCTTCCAAAAAGGGAAAACACTAAAAAATAAAATAAAGATAGGAAACTTTTTTTTTTTTCCCTACAAAAATCTCTAGTGCCATGGAGGGAATAGACAGATCCCTACCCATTTACTAGATTAAGAGGGTGTTTGGGTGAGCTTATAAGCTCTTTAAAACATCTTATAAGATGTTAAAATGTGTTTGGTAAAATTTTTTAAAAAAGATCTTATTAGCTCCCAAAATAAGATGTTAGGAGCTTATAAGCTTTTTTTAAAAAAGTAAGAAATTCCAAACTTATTTGTAAGATCTTAACATCCACATTTATTTTTAACCATTTTAATTACAACATTGTCATTACTAACATCTTATAAGCTAAAATGTCTTATTTTATCCAAATACTTTAACAACTTATTTTTAAAATAAGATCCAACATCTTAAAAACTCTAAAAATATCTTATAAGATGTAGGAGCTTATGAGATGTTTTAAATAAGCTTAGCCGAACACCCTCTAAGAAAAAAGTATTGCAAATCGCAAATGAGTAAATTAGGACTATTACTCCCTTTTACAGTTAAAACAAAAGAGAGAAGATTTATTTATCTAGTCTAACCAAGCCAACTAATTCTCTGAAAATTTGATCGCCATTAAGGGCGCCGAATCACTCTTGATTCTTGAGTATAGGCACAATTAGCATGAAAATCTGCTGGACGATTTCCTTTTGGTAAGTAGGGAAGTATCTGAAAAAACCTATTGAGTTTTTGAGCTCGATTAAACATTAATTCTAATTTATTTAAGGTTCAACTTACCCTATTCTCAACATAATAAATCAACTTTCACTTAAAATAAAAAAATATATTTGTATAATGATTTAAATTTCGTTTCTTTCAAGATATTCTTAATTTCCTAAAAGAACCAAACAAGAATCTAACACATTATATATCCCTAGAATGTCATAGATAGCTACATCATCAATTCTTGATGGAGAAATGCTGTTCCATTGAATTATTGATGAATGATGATGAAAGGGTTCTTTTACTTTAATGTATGGACTCTCCACCATGCCCAAAAGAAATATTTGTCTTTATGAATCTTATTCTTTTAGTAGGACCCGAAATTCACAAACTTAATAATGTTACTAATTTACAACCTATGTTCGTGTAAATAAATTCTTGGATGCACGTGTGTATGTTTTTCTACGATTGATGCTTGTCTTTTTCTTTCCTTTTTCCTGATAAATTATAGAATATAATACCAATTTATACTTCAAATTGCACTATATTCTATTGTGAGAAGTCAAGTTTCTTATTGTTTTGCTTAGTGCCTTTGGCATTGTAATGATATTACTGTAGTAATGAATTGCTTATGGCTTAAATATTATTATTTGTAGAATCCTATGCCTCCCTGCAGCACTTCTAAATAATAGAGAATGGGTTAGAGAATGGGTTAATTATATCTTCTAGCGTTTATTGCACACCTGGAGTGTGAGCATAAAATAAGTAAAATATTGTGTGTGTTAAGATATAATATATGTTGTATGTATACAATAATTAACATACAATTAATATTTTTAATAAAATACATACATAACATAATCTTAAGAGAAAATTAGACTGTGATGGTTATTATGGCAAGTTAATTTAGATTAAGAGTAATTTAAGAAGAACACATGAAAACATACTGCAAAAAATAACAACCTTTGCCTCTTGCACTTTATATTTAATATAGATATCTATTTGAAGTAGTGAAATTATCGACTCTTTCTCTCTTATTTTGAAATACCAATATCTCCCTTATAAACATATATATAATGCTTACTAAACTGCCCATTCCATTGAAAGGTTTGGATGGAAAATGTTGAAGTTAGCAGTTGTTTCCATATGTCCTTTATATATTGAAAGAGCAAGTGCTCGTTAACATTTGTCACATCTTTGAACGTATTTGCACAAGTAATACATTTGGTAAATCTATTATACACCAATTATATATATATATGTATCAATTTTTGATACTTTTGGTAAATTAATATATTTAACCTAGTGTTGGTAGCAACATAATGTTATTTTTGTTTAATAAAATATTCCATAAAAATGCAATTCAAGTGAATTTTTTACACATAATAAGTATTGCATTGGAATAATTATTCACATGACAATTATCTTCTTTGCAACTCCTATTACACAATATTGATCACCCTTGTATTTTCTAAAATATAATATTTATCTCTATTTATTTACAAAAACACTCTTTCAACTATAGAAATATTATAGATACATCCCTTCGCAAATATAAATAATACTAAGATGTCAGGGCCAAAATAGTCATTTAATAGTTAATACTTTAGCTATTTTAAAAAAATTAAATGGAGAGTAAGATGGTCATTTTGATAATTTTTAGAATAAGAGAAAAAGAGTTGATAATTTCACTGTTTATAAGAGAATATATAAGTGTAATTAACCCTAAAGAACAGTGGGACATACGTGATGCATGATGCTTTCTATTGCTCTGTAGTTTCTTCATCCTTAAAGATAGTTTTATTCTCAGGATTAATCGTGGAGACCTTTCCTAAAAGATAATATAATTATAAATTATACTCATCCCTTTTGAAATAACTAAAATCTCATCTCTAAGCATTTGTTGGAAAAATTAAATGATAAATATAAAATGATCAAATTACCCTCACTTAAAAAATTTTAAAAAATTAAAATAAGAAATCTGAAACGGAAATGGAGTTAACAACAAGGACCTTTCTTAAAAGGTAGTATAACTCATATCCCTCTCCTTCTTGAAATCATGAAAATCTCCTCTTCAAAATTTCGCCTTTAAAAATACCCAGAGGGACCAAATTGCCCGCACTTAAAAAACTTTAAAAAAAACTTAAAAACTTGAATTGGAAAAACATGAAATTGCATAAAAATAGACACAATTGATGTGTTGATTTTTAGTTCGGATAGTATCCACGTCTGATTTATAAAAGTTTTGAATGATAATGTTATATCTTTTAATGAGTTTTGGTGAACAATGATTGAAATTGACTACACATGCTTGGGATATAGTAAAGATAATCGGTTTTTGCCTTCTCTTTTTTTTTTTTTTTTTTGTCGTTTTCTTTCCCAGATAAGTAAACATAGTCAGTGGTTAGTGGCGAATATCACGTTTCGAACGAGCTTGATGACTTAAATCAAGAACCATGTGGAGCACAACCACGACTTGTGTAGGGGAAAAGCGCTGCCTTTTTACTAAATTTTGACACATTAAAATCTTGAAAAAATTACTTTATCATATTGAAACTTGCTTCTTGTGATGTGCAAGAACAATTTAGTGATAGTATATTATAATAAAAATGGTCATTTTATATAACCAACATAAGAAAATGGTACGTTTTGTCTCACAAGATAGGGGTGCTTGCACTTTTGGTACCCAACTTTTTTAGTTAACAATTTTGGTCTTTTTTTAATTTTTTGACATTTTCAGGAAATCCCTTCACTTTCAGTCATTTTTCTTATGGAATTCTCAAGTGTGGCAGCCACTCTCTATTAGTTTAACAAAATTTGACATATAAGGAGCACTTGCTGCAAATTAGGGGAAGAAGAAAGCAATTAAGCTTATGAAAATGGAGGGAAAATTTTTGCGCATTGTTTCCATACAAATTTAGCACGTGCTCCTCACATGTCAAATTCAACTAAACTCATAAAAGTTTGGCACCAAAAGTGTAAACACTCATATTCTATTGGACCAAAAATGCAATTTTTCCAACTATTTAAAACACTATCAATCTACAAGATTCTAAAATAAATATGTGTTCTTTGTGATTTAAAGAAAGAAAAGAAAAGGTACATCTATATGTGAATTGATAAAAATTACAATTCATTTGCTCATTATTTTGAAACTAAGATCAATAGAACATTGAAGCTGTTAAAAGCATTATGATGCCCACTGGCATATAATTGCTATGAAATTATCTTACAATTATCCTCTTTATGAATTTTAACTCATTACAAAAACAACCCATCTAAGTTTGACATATTAATGAGAGTATTTATATTGGTAACATGGAAAAATCAACATATTTTTTTGGATGACATTAGCAATTTTTCATCAAAAACTTCAATAGAAGGGATATTCATGTTAAAAATTGTAAATTAGGAGAGAAATTTTTCTGTAATTTCAAAAGACGAAGGGTATCGTATGTACTTACGATATGTTCCCAAGAGGTCCATACAATCAACCTTTTTCTTTCATTTTCTTTTTTGGCCTTTCTATTACTACAAAATCCATGGGTTTTTACAACCAAATGACTAACAACCGTAGTAGAAGTAATAGTCAATAACTCAAAATTAATAGCCATGGTAGATGTTATAGTCAATGATCCAAAAAATTAAGTTAAAACAATCATTTGTCGTGGTTTTATTAAAGTGAAAATATCCATTACGACTATATGCTATGATAAAAATTTTCACTATACTCTTAGAAATTACAGATCATTACGTGGTGAAGCTTAGCAAATGACTTTCCATCACCATTATTTCTTTTTACCATCAATTTCAACTGTGGTAATAGTTTAATTTCTTGTATTGTATGTTTTCTTTACTGGGCTTTTGTTGGTGTTGGGGGGTGAGAACTGAGAAGTATTATGGCTGATGGCACACCCTCTGCCGCCAAGTTCTCTTCTTTCCATTCCTGTTATTACATTTGTAGCCAAGAGTTATCACAAGATCAACCTAGGAAAAAGCAAAGTAACAGAATCACATTATAAAAATTCGAAAAAAAGAAAGAAAAGAAAAAAAGCAAAAAGTGAGCAAATGCTTTCTTTTCCTCGTGTCCCCAGCTCGATGGAGACAAAGATGCCCTCATCAATCAGTTTTATGTACATCTTTTTTTTCTTCTTTTCGAATGCATTTTGCACATAAGATGAGCTGAATTGGACCCTCCATAAATCATTCACCATTTATAAATTGCAGAATCAGAAACCCCACTTTCATGCAATATAAGGGAGCCCCTTCGAATCCACAACTTCCACTCTCAACAATTTTTCTTTTTCTTTTTCTCTTTATGATCCTCTTCTGATTGGATCCCTCACAAAGTTAAAGGAAATGAAAACAAATTATATGTTTGTGACATTTATCATCTTAGACTTTAAGGGTATTATGGGAAATTCAACAACATCAACTCTCCTTAACTGCAAGACACACGTTAATAAAGTGAACCCGAGCAACATCAACTCTCCTTAATTGCAAGGCACACGTTGATAAAGTGGACCCATATAATATAAAGACTGTATATGCCTAATTCAATAAATGGCCAATGTAATCACATTTTTTAGGTATCTAATCTCTAATTTTTATTGTGATACTGCTTTATTTTCTCTTTGTAATGCGCATATCTGATGCCCTTTGAATAAACAACTTCGACTCTTAACAAAATTTCTTCCTTTTCCTATTTGACCCTCTTTTGATTGGATCACTCTCATCAAGTTAAAGAGAATAAAAACAAAAGGGTTAATTACAGTGACCTTCCCAAGGAAATATTGTAATTAGTGACTATATCCGTTTCCTTTTTGAAATTGTTAAAACCTCTTCTTTGAAGATATTCTACTTACATATTTACCACTTATCTTAGAGTTTTGGAAGAAAACTGCTCCTAGTTAAACACTTCTTTTAAAGTTCTGATGAGTAAAAACACCCTTAGTAATATGCAAAATAGAAAGCCAATTTTTTTTTTTAAACACTTTTCTAAATTACTTGGGGCACCTTTGTCCGTGAAAACTTCAAAAAATTGTTTATTATTAATGGGCAAATTAGAAAAATCAACCAAATTTTGATGTAATAGGAGTAGTTTTCTTCCAAAACCCTAATAAAAAGGGAAAATGTGTAAACAAAATATTTTCAGAGGGGAGGTTTTTGTAATTCAAAAGGGGAAGTGGTATAATCAGTAATTACACAATATTTTAAGGGAGGTCATTGTAATTCAACGCAAAATCAAATTTATGTCTCAAAACAGCACGAGAATTATTTCCCTTTGTGGGTCAATACATGATACATGAAGCAGCCATAGTGATCAAAGTTCTGCAATATTTACATTACATTATACTCCTACTCTTAAGAAAAAAACAAAACAGAACAATTTCCTGTCTTGGAGTAGCAGCACTACTTCCTTCACACTTTGAGTAACTAGCTATGTTGTACCACAAAATCCTTAGAAATCAAGCTGGTGTTTTGTCACATTTTCTGTTTCTTTCGTCTTGTTCGACAACTTGCAGCAGTCGAATTTGCAAGGGTCTGCCTCGAGCAGCATCTGAATGACCTCGCTCATAGTCGGGCGAAGTGTTGGAGTCTTGCACGTGCACCGTACGGCCACACGAAGGGCCTTGATCATGTCGTCCTTATACAGCCCCATGATCCGTTTATCTAACACCTCCATCACCCCTTCCTTCGTCTCTACCTTAGTTGAAACCCAACATATGATATTCTTATTCTCCCCAAACTCGGCCTCCACTGGCTTTTTTCCCGTTATAAGTTCCATTAGCACCACTCCAAAGCTGTATACGTCGCACTTGGTTGTCGCCTTGGAAGAATACGCATATTCTGTCATTAAAACATTAAACTTTCTTATAACTTGATCGAAAGAAACTAACTGTAATAACAAATTTTCAACTAATAAAACTGAATTAACAGACCTGGTGCTAAGTAACCATAAGTTCCTGCAATGACTGTTGTACTAGAATCTTTGGACCCTCTTGCTTGAAGAACTTTCGCGATTCCAAAATCTGCGACTTTTGGCTGATAATCATCGTCCAATAGTATGTTTGTCGACTTGATATCTCTATGAATAATCGGCGGCATTAGATCATGGTGCAGGTAGGCCAACCCCTGGGCGATCCCCAGTGCGATTTGGTGTCTTATTGGCCAATCCAATATGATTTTCCCTCGATGAAGCGCATCCCAAAGGTTTCCATTAGACATGTATTCATAAACCAACAAACTCAAATCAAGACTCGAGAAGTAGCAATACAGCTTCACGATGTTCTTGTGCCTAACGGTTCCAAGAGTCTCGACTTCTGTTTTAAGTTCCTTGTCGAGAATAAGCTCATCTTCTGAAGCTGAATCCTTAGCTTTTCGACTCCAGAGCTTCTTGACAGCAACAACCTCTCCGTTGTTCAGATCAATCTTGTACACTGTCCCCGATCCTCCACAACCCACAATGTTTTTATCAACCAAGGCCTCGATAATCTCCCGTTGATCAAAGCTTAAGCGATGGAAGCTTTTAACATCGTATGAGAAGAACGAGGATGAGAGGGTATCATCGTTCTCGATCACTTCCTTATCCTTGTTAAACCATCTCTTTAGGAACAAGATAGTTCCAAGAACCAAGATCCCGACAGAAATAACGATAATCCAAATACAGTTTACTTTCTTCCGATTGTAAGTTTGTGGACAGATGGAGAAATTCGGACCCAGCGAATGGAGAAAAGCAGGGACGCAGAGGTCTGGGTTACCTGAGAAACTTTCGAGCATTCCTCCCTTTATGAACGGGGGAGGAACAGGCCCAGAAAGCTGATTATCCGAAAAGTTCAATGAATTTGGTAACAATTCACCAAGACTTTCCGGGATTTTCCCTGTTAAACGATTCCTTGACAGATCAAGAACATTGAGAGATTTCAAGGAAGAAAGTGATTCTGGGATTGAAGAATCCAGCTTATTCCCTTGTAACAGCAACAGATTAAGCCAGTTTAAGTTGCCAATCTCAGAAGGAATCCGACCGGAAAGAAGATTATTACTGAGATCAATCTTCACAAGATTAAAAGCAAGAGAGATTTCAGGAGGAATAACACCTGAAATCCTGTTTTCTTGCATGAACAGCTCTGATAAGTTTCTTGCATTATGGATATCTCCAGGAATCGAACCGGTCAGATTATTGTAAGCCACATCAATAATCGAAGCATGAGGAAGAGATAAAATCCCTTCCGGGATTTTCCCCTGCAGATTATTACTACTAACTCGAAAACGCACAAGCGACTTACATTCTGCATAACTTTCCGGAATTTCGCCAGAAAACATATTCTGAAGCACGAGAAGATAGTTCAGTTTGCCACCACTGCACAAACCTTCCGGCAGTCGTCCAGACAAGCGATTTTCTGACAAGTCCAATGCAACCATAACCGATGATCTTCCAAGATTTTGTGGGACTTCTCCAGACAAAAAGTTGCCATAGAGGGACAAAGTGTTTAAGGTTGTTGAATTTGCAATAACAGCTGGAATTTCTCCAACAAGACTGTTGTTATACAGTTGAAACACTTCAAGCTTTGGAAGACGACATATGGATTCTGGGATTCTGCCAGTGAATTTGTTGACTGACATGTCCAAATCTCTGAGTTCTGTCAGATTTCCAAGTTCCTCTGGAATTGGCCCTTCGAGTTGGTTGTAATAAAGCTCAAGCTGCTGCAGATTCTTAAGCTGGCCGAGTTCCTTAGGAACAGGGCCAGTTAAGTAGTTTCCGCTTAACTCAAGATCGATAAGAGAAGTCATGTTCCCGACAGAAGCTGGTATTTCTCCATGCAACATGCAAGTTGTGAAGACCATGGTATTTAGCTTTGTAAGCGCCGAGATATTCTCTGGAAGTTCCCACAAGTTAAGCTCTCCATTTTCGTTGAAATTCAGAACCTCAAGATTGGTGAGGTTCGTGATTGACATAGGAAAATCACCCGAAAAGTGGTTGTAAGAAAGATCAAGAACTCTCAAGGATTTCAACTTTGAAAAATCTGGCAATGATCCAGCGCAATATATAGAGCTCATATTAAGTTCTTCCAACAAAGAACAGTCGACGATCCCACGAGGGAATTCGCCATTAAAGCTGTTATGGCCAATACGAAGAACACGTAATTTAGGAAGATATGAGCAAATATCTTCCGGAAATTTCCCAGATAATGACCAGCCTGAGAGATCCATCTCGATAATATTTTCTTGATCATCACAGGAAATCCCAGTAAAATTGCAAAAGTTGTAATTACCTTTGCTATAAGGCCAGTTGGATAACGAACTCCCGGAGACTGATTTCTTCATAAGATCGAAGAACTGCATTTCGCGACTTACGTATGGCTGGGAAGGATGAAAATAAGCTGAAAGCAGAAGAAGATGAAGGAAAAGCAGGGCATTGAAAGCCATGGGAAACAAACAGAAGATTTTAGGAAAATTTAGAAAGGGGAAGAGAAAAAAGGCTTATTTTTGTTGATGCAAATAAGGAGGAGAGGATAACAAGAGATATATAAGTGGAAATAATTGAAGTAACATAAAGGTTTTGATGAGGGAAAAAAAGAAGGTTCTTTGGTGCATTTTTGTTTTGCATAAAGTGCTTTATGTTTATACCCTTTTCCCCACTATTTCTCTCACAGAATATATAACATCAACAGGAGGGCCTTTATATATCATGTCAAAGAGATGTTTTGAGATATATCATATATGCATTGGATTTTAGCCTCTTTGCATGGTGTCCCTTGGTCAAGATGTTCATGCATGGTTTATAACCTTTTGATTTTAACCTAGTGGTGTGGTGCTAGGGCAATTGTGTAAAATTTTGGAATCTAATTAATATAGTCCTTCCAAATTAATATTATGTATTTAATTTGTTTTGACCATGGTAAAGTTCGATAAGGTGAAAGTTCTGAATCTGTAGATATGGAATTCTACGGTTAAAAGTTAGTGATGCCGTCAAAGTGTAATATATGATATTATATAGCTAATATGGCGGAAGTACATTTGATTAAGATATTTTTTTCCAAATTTTTATGGGAATAGGTTAGCACAGAGTCGTACTATATATATATTTAAGAGAAGGGATTATGTTCAATCAATATATCAATACATATAAAAATCAAATACATGTACTAACAAGATAAATTTTTTAAACTATTATGCGGTAAACAAATCCTTTGAACTATCATATTGCAGACAAAAACGCGCACGTGATTGTGGGATTCAAACCTCGCACTTCCCTTATAAGAAGGGAAATGCTGTCACTGCATTTAAAAGACGGCGGCGAGTTGTACTACTATTAATGAGTCAGATGAGATCTCATATTCCAAATGATATTTTATCTAGTATTTTACGTTTTAATTATTGATTTCAAATGTTATTGATTTGATGTATTGATGTTAATAATTTGATATATTAATTGTATCCCCTCAAAAAAAAAAAAAAAATATGGCACATATATTGCATTTTTCTTAATGAGTAGCTCTGACATTTCATATGGCCGTGAGATTTGACAAGATTTCCTCTTTCGTTCTTTCTCTTTTTTGTTTTTCCCCCTTTCCAGATAATGGATTTTGGCTGATCTTTTGTATTATTACTTTAAGTGAGAGAATATTTACAGAAAAAGTATTGTTTATTTGGTAGATGAAATTTAATTCGAAAAATTATTTAAATAAAATTGGGACATGTAAAATGAAGTTTTGGAACAATAAATGCTTTCATTTTTATATGTTCTGATGTAATTTACTCTATGTAACTGAATACAGTATGTATATAGAACATGGAACTATTTTTTTTTTATTTTTTATCATTTTCCTACTTTTAAATCAATTCTTAATTTTCTCCAATAACCCATGTAGAATATTACCTTCTAATATCTGCTTTGTAGTAATTTTCACTTTACAAATTTTCATTAACTCAAATTATAAGATTAGTTCATCATAATTATAAGTCAATCCGAAGTCCAACGACCACTACTTTGTAACTGTCTTCATGACTTCACCTTATGTAATAATAACCCAAATTGATAGACAAATTCATTATACCTATTTTATAAAATAGTTCAAAGTACATATCTCTCCATCAATAGCAATAGGATATTCTATTCTAAACGGTGTTTCATCTTCTATTCCATACCCTTAAATACATGACACGTGTATTAAATATTTCCTTATAAAAATATTTAGTAATAAATGCAGTACATATGACATATATTGAAAGATATGGAATAGTAGATGAAACACCGTTTAAAATAGGAGATCTGATTTGCCATCAATGTGGAGTACCATAGAATTTGACTAAATTTTTAAGCACGAGATGGCATGAGATGGCAACCTCCTTGGAGGGTTTTTTGTCTTGCATATTGGTTATAACAACTTTCAATCTAAGCAAAAATTATTCTATACCTAAATAAAAAATTAGTAAAGAAAATGAGAAATAAAAATGTGCAAAGGAGAAAAATATTTCTTGTCTTCATTAAAATTCAAGATCAAAATAGAAGTATATTGGAAATTCAAAAGACTTGGCATCTATTTTTTAATCCAAAAAAGGGTGGGCACCAACATTGTAAATAACAAGAAGAAAGATGAAAAATCTTAATTTTCTGCATTAAAATTGAAATATGCAAATATAAGGTTAATGGAAATTCAAAAAGTCAGCATCATCATTTGAAATAGCAAAAATTAACAAAAAATAGAAAAATAGAGATAAAAAGGACTCGATAAGAAAACTAAAACGGAATCTTAATTTTCTATATTAATATTCCATCCAAGTATAAGATTCATGGAAATTCAAGAAAGTGTGCATCATTATATGAAGTAGCAACAAAAGAAAGAAGGAAAATAAAATTAAAAATGAATCTTAATTTTCTCCATTAAAATTCAAGATCCAAATACGAGGTTAATGGAAATTCAAAAAATAACTTTCAACTGTGATTATACAAATTAGTTGCCTAACACAACTAGAAAACTTGATGTAAAAGATAAATTTCTACTGTAATTATGCAGATTAGTTGCCAAACACCACTAGAAAAATTAATGACACTACTCAAAAGGTTAAAGGGGGCAATTATCCTGTAATTATGATAACTCTTGCTGCGTTAGACGGCATCCCATGACATTATTTAATTCAAGAATATTAAATGTTCTCCTAACTTTCTTTTTTAAAGAATAAAACTGTGTTTTGCTTTTCAAGAGAGTCAATCCATAATCATGATCCCAAATGTTATACTTAATTTATTATTTATTTTTATAATGGAACTCCCATTTTCTTAATGATGTCTTTATAATAACTAATTAATTCGATTTTCCTAGGACTAATCATTGTGTCTAACTACTAGAGGCACATTACCGGTTAAAAACAATAGAAAAACACAAATGTTTATAGACAATAGAGGTATCCATTTGATCGGGAAATATCCAACGTACCAGATGGCACTCCCTTGCTCACTACACGGGTACTTAACCTTGTCTTTCCTAGATCAGTTGAAGTTGCCTTTGATGATGTTGTTGAACCCTATCGAACTCAAGAGGTAGTCAAGACCTTCCATAAATGCTTAAGAGATGGCACCCGATCTCCAGTTTGTCCATATACGCTTGAGATCTACCAACATCCAGCGAAATAGATTAGATCGACCAATATCGATCCTAAAAGGGTACGTCCATTAGGCTTGCCCAACCTAGATGTCACTGGATGAGTCAATTCAACCTTAGCACAATCAAAAGAACGAACATCACAGTTACATTAAATGGCGTGTCAAAGCCCTATTATGCACCTGCAAGCTTATCGAACACAGAGTACTCATTTGAAACATATATAAATTGGGGCTCATTGAGCTCTTGCAATTTTTACATCATTTTCACTACCTCGAGGGGCAGGGCGACCCCCTTTGATTCCCAGGGGCAAGAGATTGGGCTAGGTAAGAACGCATGGAGGCTGATTGAGTAGGATCGATGGTTGTACCAAGTCGAGTTTGGGCAACTTTAGCCTTCGCTTTGCTTACACTTCAAGATTTGTTCAGCACAATTCAAAATCAAGAGCTCGGAGTCTATAAGAGCAAAGAAAATCCATCAAAAAGCTGTCAAAAAAGTTAGAATGAACGAGTACAAAAAAAGATCAACTACCAAGGATGATCTCACTCTCGATCTTCGTAGGAGACAGACCCGCCTATACCAGCACTTTCTCTTGACCAACTTCAAGGCTACGAAGGGCCCCTTCCCAGTGAGCCTCAACATGAAAGTGTTTCTTTAGGTGGAAGACCCTTATTCCTAAGATTGACCCTTTGGAAAAACTACTCTTGTTCAACACTAAAATCATGCCCCTTCAGGAGTCGAATACAAATCCACCTTGTCTTTCAATATTTTCCATGGGACAAGAAGAGAGTTAGAGGACTTTCCTTTGAGCTCGCACAGTTAGACAATAGAAACCAAAGTCCACCAACCTCCCATGTTTTATTGAAAAAGCCAAGTGGAAAATGGTGCTTGGAAGAAGAGGGATGGCCGACCACCCTCATGAGAATAATGGCGAGGTTGAGGGCAATTTAATTGGTAACCAGCTAGGTAAGGCATACCCCGATCCTGTTTAGTATAGCTACAACCTTTAAAGAAATAAGGAATTAGATGCCACAGCAAATTATCGTTGTGTGGACAGCTAAGTAGTTTCAGGGAAACTTGTGCAACCATTGATGGGGTCTAAGGATAATGACCTCATTTTGGGGGATGTGGTATCCAGATATGATATCTACGTTTTCATCCAACCTTACCAATGATTTTCTCTCACGTCGATTGGTGTGACAAAAACACTCAGATAGACCCTTTACCCTTACAACCATGAAAACCTCTTTGGCAGGTCCCTCATCCTCACCCTCTTTAAATTGCTCATCGCCATCCTCCTTTTTCTTTCTACCTGTTTGTCATCTACCCCGACTTTTGAGTTTTTTGCTCTTAGCCTCTAAAGAAACCCACTATATGACATCCTCAAAACAATTCGAGAATGAGATTGTAGACCCGTTAGAACCTATCTCTTTCTCCGTTTCTAGTTCCTTACTCATTCTCTCAACCTTGCTATCTGATTGAGAGCTCATTTTTGAAAAAGAAAATGAAAAAGAAGGAAAAACAAAAGGAATGGAGAAGATTATCTAAAAAAGCGGAAGGTTTGTCTTAAAAACAGTTTGCACACAAAATTAGCTCCTGCTCAATCTCAGGGTCAGATAGCTTTAGATTTGTGTGTGAGAAGAAATGAACTGAGGGACTAGCTATTTATAGGAAGAAACGATATGGAATGTGGAGTGCCTTCGCTAATCAGAAATAGGCTAATTATTGCCTCCAATTGCATGCACCTCTTAAACATGGCTAATTATTGCAGAGCTGCCATTTGCCTTCAGTCTCAGAGTACAAAGCATCGCCCCCAACAACCACTTTTTTGGGGTTGAATGCATGATTAGTTGATCCATAGAAAGAGTCAAGAAAGTTATACTTTCTAGGACGGCTTTTGTTTCCATCTGATCTTCACATCTACCCCACCTTGACTAGAAAGTGAGGGGAATCAAGATGGGAGAAAATCTGACATTCCACATGACCTTCCCTCCCTAGAGCACTATGAAGCTGCCCAACGTGATGCAGTCAATCCTATTAACCCGAAAAGGTAATCAAAACCCTGTAAAAATGCTTAAGAGATGGCACCCAATTTCCAAGACGTTTGTATACACCTGTGGTCAGCTGACATTTGTCGAGATAGAAGATCAACCAGTATTGACCTTGAAAAGGCATGTCCCTGAAGTGTTCTCAGCCTTCTCTATGAGTGCAATCATGACCGGATTGATTCAACCTTAGTGTGTCAAACGAGTACACAGAAAACACCACAGTCAACATTAAATAGCATGTTAAAGCCCTATTAAATTGCCTACAAGCTCCATTAAATGCAATTCATGCTTGGTATACAAATTAGTTCCCAGCATATCCATTTGCATTGTGCCCACAATAGGTGTGTCGTCCCCTGAAGTTGCTCTCTCACTAATAGCCAGGTCGAACAAATGACCACTCAATCCCCTGCCATCAGCTCAATTTTGGGAACGATTTAGCACTACTGAGGAGGCAATTTGGTCAATTAATATAGTAATCTCTCTTCGATAAGTCCACTATAAATATATGGATCATTTACTGCTTTCAGTTATGCACTTATTACTCTCAACTACCTAAACCTCTCTCGCATTTAATACTCTCTCACATTTAACACCCTATCATCGATTGCTCGACTTGACTTAAGCATCGGAAGATTATTTTAGAGATTCATCTCCGCAAGCATAATGTGCCTACTGTCTTGCAAGGTAGACCCATCTTCTACCTAAGTTCAAAATCAATCTACTAGACTCCTCTTACCCTAGCTTCACATTGGATCTCAGTTACCAACCAAATCAAGCACTATTGCAATTAAAAATAGGCATCAAGTTTTATGTGGTAATTCTTAATGCAAATTTAATAGTACTTTTCTTTCTTTATAAGAGAGGAATTAAATCAAACGATTTCATTAGATTTTAAAGTTCTTCATTTTCACCTAATTTAACATATGATTATGAGTTGATATCATTAGTTCTGTTGACAAAAAATCTAACGAAATATAACTGCAATTTTGCAAATCAAGACAATGCCCTTAGTGGTAGAGATGTTATTATAATTTCCAAATAAACCACAACTATCACTCTTCTCATATTTCAACAAACAAAAGTGTCACAGTAATTCTTCAAACGAGCTTGAAAAGATCGTGTTATTGTAATCAAACTAAACCTCACATGTGTGCAAATAATTATCTCTTTGATTATACTGAAGTAGTTTTTTTGTATCTTTTAATTGGAGCATCAATCAATTAAAATAATTTAATTTAGCGAGTATGGAAAAGAATAGTTAACAATAACACAAGTGATAGCACCCGTGCAAGGCAAGGGGAGTTACCTCCCATCCCTGTCCTTGCCTTTGAATTCCACCCTACTCCCTATCCTCATCTCCAACCCCTATCCTCAAGAGTTTTTATCTCCCATCCCCTTTCCCAAATCCCCACCAATCCTCGCGGGATCTCCAAGGTAATAAAATTAAGTCTAAAAAATGTAAGAAAAATCTAATAAAAAGAAGTAAAACATAGATAACGATAAAAATGATCATATTAAGAATAAAATTAAGAATTTGAAGTTAAGTTGGGCTTAAATTATTTATATTTTTTTGTATCATATTATAATTATAAAAAAGGTCAACAATATCACATTTACATACATAAATATGAGGGATTATTTACTTTAGTTTATGGGAGAAATGATGATAGATAAAATGAATAATTGCATATGGGATGTGATTGCTTAGTATTAATAATCATATGTTTTCTTTGGGAGATTGAATAAGTGAAAAAAATAATATCATGTTTACATTAGTTGATAAAGAATAGTTGATTGAGAATAATTACCCAAAACATCCTTTGATATGATGAGAGAAGAAAACAGATCTAATACTCTAATGCATAAGGCTACTTACGTAAATTGCAAAAAAGACAAATAAATTAACTTAGACTTGATAGCCCAATCAGGCCACCCATGACATGAACATATTAAGCTAAAAACAACAATAGTGCCGGGCCAACATTTACGTCAAGGGCCAAGGCTTTTTTTTATCCATGGAAGTAAAAACGAAATTGACATGTAGAAATTAGTCCATCAAGCCCAATCCAACCAACTAAATGAGCCCTAAATGCATTATAATCATCGTTTAACAAAAATGGGGACCCCAAAGGGCTGGGATATATGACCCCGTCCCTAAACTAGCCTCAAGTATATTTTTATCCCGATTCCTATCCTTGCGAGAAAAAAATTCCCTGCATTTTAGTCCCTAAATTTGGAGATCCCGCAGAGTCCCCCAAGTTTGGAGGTATTCTTTTCATGCCAAAATAACAAAAATAGAGTTGAACATGGGTACGAGAGGGCAAAGACGTGTGCTTGTTTATGTGTACGAAGCAAGCCCTAACATAAAAACTATTTTTTTTTAAAAAAAAAATAATAATAATAATAATTACATCATGTAATACATCAAATTACCGCAAACTATCCAAACAATTCATTAGTTAAAGTACAATCTCAATCACAGAAATACAGAATATACCCAAGTAAGAACTTATTGGCAAAATGAAAAATAATTCAAACAGACCCAAAAAATGAAAAAAGACAAAATTGGGGGAAAGATCCAGATTCAGATGAAAAATTAAACCTCAGTTGTGATATCATCTGTCTTCTCATAATTTTTTTTGGTGAAAACGAAAAACATTGAATCAGTTTGCTCGCCCATAATAATATTCCAGCATTTTCAAACAAACGTAATTCCATAACCACAATATCCTAAATCAGATTGAAAATAACCCAAATGTACTCCTAAGTGTTGATACTAGCAATTCTTGAAGTAAGCAAGTAAGAAATTATATATATATTCATATATATACAGAATAAACCTTTTGCACTTATAGGCAGTCTATGACCTTTGCCTGCAGCTTCCATGAGAATCAGACCACTTTGATCCACATCTGTAGCAAAACTCGTACTTGCATCTACAAGTGATATGCAAACAACCCTCAGTCTTTTCAACATACATCTTGCATTTGGGACATTTCTGCCAGTTCTTCTTCCTAGCAAGTGTTTTGACAATCTTGTCATCATTCCCTCCCTTTCTGTCATACAGTTTTTGGAATTCCTTGCAAGTGAAATCGGAATGCCAAGGTACACGACACTCTGCACAGAACGATCTCTTGCATATGAGACATTTTATTTTCCTAAGGACTTGACCAGAATCATTTACCAGCAGAGCCGAACAATCACGAAAAGGGCAATACAATTTTTGAGATTCGGGAATAAGGGACACACATAGTAACTCATCCCATTGAACTAGTGCATCATCTGGTATGATTGACCGACAAGCATTGAAGTCTAATGTGGCCTTGCAGTTTAGGGCCGGGCAAGTCATATCTTTCAGCTTGTCTTGAATCTTTGTCACAATATGGCCGGTCATGCAGTCGTAACAAAAGGAGTGAGAACATTGATCGTTTGTGAACATCTGCCAGCTCTCTTTGTTTTCCAAACAGATTCCACAAAAGCATTGGGATGAATGCTGAACTCTGCTTTGGAATTTTGACGGCTCTGTGTTGAGAATGGGTGGTTCCACGGAAGAAGACGGATTACTTGATAGTTCCGAAGTGAAAATAGAAGCCATCAATGCTTCATGGAACTGAATTTCCTCTGCGTACATAGCATCATGAAATATGAGTTCGTCTGCATATGAAGCATCAGAAGCCGTGACTATTTCACCTCTGATTCCTCGAGAGATTGCTGTGGAAATAATTAAAAAAATAAGTAGAGATTATTTGGTTTCTATAAAACGCTTCAGATGCACAAGTGAAAGAGCAAAAATACATCGGTTTCTAAGTTAAGGCAACTTAACAAAGCTCATCACCTACATTTCACAACAGGACACAACTGAACTCTAGTATAAAACCATAGTATTTCCCTTGGGAGGCATCCAGAAGGAATTGCGATGGAAAAGGATCGATTAATACAAAAGAAAATTTCTCCAGTGATACTATACCTATGAGACAGAGAGAGGAAGAGGAAAAATCCAAAGATTTCACTTAGAAACAAACCTACAGGACTTAGAATCTGGAAACGTCGGTCCATGCTTCCAAACCATAAAACAAAGCAAAAATTACAAAACTAAAACAGTAACCACCGAGGCATTTCTAACTTTCCAATAAAATGGCATAAATCCAATACGTATCAAGATATAAACTCCTACATCAAGGAGGTTTCCTTCTCCCAATAAATCCATAACACGAATTTACAATGCTAGATGTCCCTTAAAGGCACTTTATTGATTAAAGTTAATCGATCAATGAGGCAAAACATTTAAGTAAAAAGGAAAAAGGAACTTGGCCACAGTCTCAAGCTCATTTACAGAAGTTAATCTGAAATTGAAATTCATTAACATAACAGTACGCTTCTACCCTAACAATTAATAGATTCACATCAAGGCCCATAATTTAAAACAGAGTTCTGCAACTGGATCAATGAATATGCACGCAATCAATGTTGAAACAAAAAACTGCCACAACACTAGAGGGTTCATAGGGGTTTACCACTAAACAGTAAAATTGTGAACATTACAACATCCATCTATTTATACTTGGGGGGGTGGTTGAAGAACACACAAAGAAAGAAACTTTTGCAGTAAAACTTATACTACTCACTTAGCAAAACAATTTCCAAATAGTTATTCTCCAAACACCAGCACAAAACTTTTCGATACCAATTCAAAATTGAAAAAGAAAAAATAAATAAACAAATCAATTTTACCATCGTCGCCTATGGGGCAATCAATCATCCCCACAGGTGACTCTACGTCGACCTTACCATCAACACTAGCCGGAGGAATCAAGGGTTTACTGATTTTCTTCTTTTTAACGGAGTATAACAGCATCCATGCAGGGGCAGTGATCGCGAGAAAAGTGCCAGCAGAGTACAATATAAATGAAATTGTAGAGACGCCGGCATCCGACCAGAAAAAGTTTGAAATCTGGCGGTATAAAGTGATTATAGCTTCGAAATTCGCCGGAATTTCATCGGGAAATTTGAAGGCTGGTGGCCACATGAGGGAGGTTAATGGCGGTATGGACACAGAAACCATATGGCGCCGTTGGATTAGAATGAACTGCCAGTCCGCAACGGTGCCAATAATGCCAATGAGCCTTTGTCACTGTTATATATTGGGAGTTGATAAGATTTTGGTGGGTCTTTGATTTAATTATTGAAATTCTAGGAAAATGGTTTAGTGGAGATTGCCATATATCGTATGTGTTGTTTCAAGAAAGTAAAATTAAATTATATCCAGTGATCACTGTATGCGTAAGAATAAATTTAAAATATAGTTTAAATATATATTGAGGTATAATACATATTTAATATGTGTGTATTTAATAATTAAAATATATCTGGTGTAATTAAGATGGTAAAATAAATAGGTCCCTAACTCGGGATCATGACACATCGTCCTTCCTTAATAGGTGCATGAATCATTCTTCCTTTAACTGTTGATTTTTCAGTTGTACTTGAATTATTAGGGTTTTACAGGTGCGCTTACAGGCCCATTACGGTTATTTACTCAGTTTAATCAAATTTTAGCATTGTAAATACTTTTAGGCTTTTGAGGACATAATGGATACATCAATGTTTAATATATTTAATATAATTATTATATTATATAAAAAATGCGAAATCTTTAAGTAATCATAAAAATGTAAAAAAAAATAAAAGAAATTACATAACCTGTACCTAACCTAATCATAAATCCTAATCTTTTTCTCAAATTTAATCTTTTTTAGATTTATATATATTATTTATATTTTTTATAATCTTTTTTAGATATATATACATATATATATATATATTATTTAGATTTTTTAAATTTTATTTTATTCCTTTGAGGATCCCCGTAAGAGAAAAATTATCCACGAGAAGGATTGTGACGAGGACCGAGAATAGAGTAAGGTTCAAGGAATGGGATGAGGACGTTAACAATCCATCCCCATACAGGTGCAGTCTCTAATTTATTCTAGTAACCATCCAGGATTAAATAAAAAATAATAACCCACTGATTATCTCTTCATATTAAATCATATATATCTTTATTTTAAACACATGAATTATATTTTAATTCTTAAATACATACAAATCAAATCAATTTTATAACATGTTCATTGAATATACATTGAACGAAATCTACAACCTAACTGCCACTCCGGGTCTGGGCTGTGCTGCTATTATTTCACATTTGGATCTAAAATAAGGTTGAAAAAGGTAGGAAACTGAAGTGTGTTATGAATAAATTCAAATGTTGGGTACAAAGATGTCTTTCGGCCGCCGAATATTTGAACTTTTTGAACTTTTTTTTTTTAATTTTTACGAAAGTGATACAATTACAATATCCAAAAAAAACATTAATTAAGATTAATATAACAACAAGTAGAATCCTAAACAACTTGTTTTAAAAACTAACCCAAACTGACCTATTCGACTTTAAATCGGTGATCTCTCTAAGCCGGTTAGATAGAAAAAACTAATCGCTATGAAAACCGATGTAAACTGGTGCGAACCATCAAAACTGGTCAAAAACTATAAAAATCGGTCACCGGTTCAACCAGTTTTTAATTTTTTTTCATTTTTTTAATTTTTTCACTTAAATTTAATTATTTTAATTAGTATTTTGAATATTTTGATGAAATACAAATGAAAAATATTATACCATATGTTTAAAGTTTTTTATTCTCAATATTTTGAAATTTTTATATTATTTTTATTAATACATATATTATATCTATGATAAATATATTTATGACGTCATACTAGTTGAACCAGTGATTAAACAATTCGAACCAATCGAATCTATAATTAGTAAGGTCACCAATTCTATCATTGAACCGATTTTTAAAACATTGCTTATACGTAGTGTGACACCCA
>JACFYI010001432.1:266525-278460 GCA_014898755.1 Handroanthus guayacan | reverse complement strand
TTCATTATTATATATTAGTTTGAGTATTAATTGTTTTAATTTGCACTACCTTTTATGAAGATTTGCAAATCTATACATTCGTTTTTTTGTCATTTTGGCTAGTTTAATTCTTTGGCTTATTTATAATTCTTCGAATTTCATGTCACCTGTTAAATGGAGTTATAATGATGATAGAACAGTCGACTAATTATATTAGTTATGTGTTAATGACATAAAATTAAAAAAAAAAAAATTATGAACGAGGTAACAAATATATAATTTAGTGTATAATTATACTGATATCTTTGATCGAAGGATTAGTTATGCATTCGAATATGAAACCTCCATCCCGGAAATACTAATGATGGTAACTTAATATAAATTATTATTATTATTAATTACTTGTGGTGAATAATGAAATAACTAATGCGAGAGAAACTTAAATTTAAAGTTTCACATCCCTCGCCCTTATATTCAAAATGCTATATTATAAAGTGATGATTGATTAATTAATTACCTTAACGCCTTTTGAGATTTACTCTAATTACATAAGCACTTTGTATATTTTAAAAAACTATAATAACATCCCTTGTCATTTTTCGACTGATGGAAAACTAAAAAGAATTTGTGTAATATTATAATTAGATCCCTTGAATTTGTGTAATATAAAAATATGGTCTACTTATAATATTCTAATAAGTTTTCTATCATTTACAGAGGTTTAATTGCAATGTCTAGATATACTCTTTTTTTCCTTTTTTTTTTTTTAATTCCAGTTGAAGTAATGATGTAAAATACTTGTAATAATTTTTTTTAATATATATATAAGTTATTATATATAATAAAATCACATCTAAATTTAGAACTTATTTATTTCTTGGATTAAAGTACAACCTGGTCTCTTTCTTGAATTGAAGTACAATGTAGAATAATTATAGGCTCATTTAATGAATACAAATCATCAAATCCTCAGAAGTCAAAACCATATCATGTAATACCCCAGATGGGTAAGGTAATAGTACATATTGGTGCACCAAATTAATATTTATAATTCATGCATTCAATTTTTGGTGGTACTTCTCAATTGAAAAAATTGGTCAACATACATCCCATTGTAAATAAAGCCATTAATGATATCTTAAAATATCTTTGTAATAACTAATTTGTCAATCCTCTTTGACTCAGAGGATTTATTTTCTTCATTTTATACATGGGTAGATAGAATTGGAAATGACAGTTTTATCCGCACTAACTAATATTAGTGAGTACTTATCTTATATTGAATGAGTATGAATCCCTTCAGGAGATGAATTAAGATATAAAATTTTATCCACTTCATAAACAGAGACGAGGGCATATATAGTACTATTTGTGCTTGCGGGCCTGTTAAATAATCAAATTACTAAAATATCCTTATATTATGATAATAAATTTTAATATGTTATAATCCATTATATATTACATCCATGATCCATACTTATTATTGAATCTACAAATAAGGATTTTTAACGTTAAATTTAAGTTGGGTGAATGTTAATTTTCTTAAAACATTATTGTGATTTAGTAATCAATTTTCTTGTTAAAGTTTGTAGGAAGGATTATGCATTCTTCTTTTTAAGGAAGAAAAAGAATAGATAGTTACACCAATTTTTCCTGCAAAGACATCTGATGGATATCAGTCACGGGGAATCATAAGCATAGACAATTTTACTAAATGGAGGCATGAGCAAGGATGGGGCTAGCACTACTTTTCCCCTACTTGGCTCGTTGATATCCCTAGATAGAACACTTGGACGCCTAATATTTTCCATTTAGATTTCAGTCAATATATTATATTTTTAGAAAGTCTAACAATCATAAAATATTACATAGTTTTTTTCAATTTTTTGTCAGTTAAGTAAAGACAAGGAGTATACTTGCAATTCTTCAAAATATACTGTGTGTTTATGTAATTTGGTCAAACCTAAGAGATATTTAGATAATTAATCCTATAAATAAAGACATTATTCGTACGTAGAAATATATTGGTAATAATGACATAGAAATATCTTTGTAATAATTAATTCATGTATCCTAACTCACTCAAAGAATTTATGTTCTACATTTAATAATTGGGGTAGAACACTAAGGGACCTATCATTTTCCTCTTTCTCTTAGACAAAGAAAAAGGAAGTTTTTACCATATCGCTATCAAAGTCGTGAATAAGAATGGGATAGCATTTCGTAACACGCTTTTATGGAATTCCAATGGGGGACGACTTGCATTCTCAAAGTGGTTATGAATAACGCATTATTTTTTCTCGTTGGGGTCATTTCGAGTCATTTTCAACCCTACAAATAAAAAGTCATCTTTATCCTTTTGAGGTGGTTTAGTCATACTAAATTTCCGTGATTTTAGGTCCATGGAGGTTTTGGTCATTTTCTATGTTTGTTTGTTATTTCATTAATCTAGAAGTGCCATGGTCATTTTATATTTCCGGTCTTTTTGGGTAACTACGGATAAATTTACATATTTATGTATATATATTGATATTCATGGGTTAATTGCGACCTTCTAAGGATGATTAGTCAATTTTTTTAGGTTGATACTTGGCGCATACAGAGTCATAACAAGGAATTGGGCTGAGTATCTTCGGCCCCATCATTTGAAGTTGGATCATTAAAACTGAACTTTCATCATAGACTAAAGAAGACTTGAAGAAAATAACAACACCGTGTCTGACACGGATAAGAATGTGTCCAACATAATTTTAGACACAAATAAGGACGTGTTCGACACGGTTTTAGGCATATCAGGTAAAAAAAATGATTGAACATACATTAAAAAAAGGAGAGTGGTTCTTCAATTGCCGGACTATTAATTTGTTATTTAATTCTTGTTTTTGTGTTGAAACTATGATTCGAAAAACTATGAACCTCGTAAATATAATGTATTTATTATAATCTATTTTTCTTATTGATATTGATATTATCATTTGTTCATATTCACTGTTTATCATACATGTAGGTATATAATATAATATACATACATATATTTGTATACGTTGTCGTATCCCTAACGTGTCGTATCCTAAAATTTTAAAAAAATTCGTATCGCTATGTCCGTATCGTATCGTATTCATATCTTCGTATCCATATCCATGCATCATAGAGAACCAATGATCTTAAAATAATTTAAAAATTACCCTCTCTTTCACTCATTGAGGCATCTTTTAGGAATAAAGTCTTTCACCACAAGTGTTTATGAAACAATACTTCGATGTTACTGATTTTTCACGACTAGCAATAAATTTTGGTATCATCTTCTAATGTCATCTGTGAAGATTTCGGTCATGCACATCTTCCAAGCCCCTCAAATATGAAGGCTTACTTTAAACCTTTCATAGTGGTTGATGATAAATTTTTATTTTGTCAGTTAAAACATTTTCATAAATATGGCATGTCCTCACTATACCACATAAATGTCACAATTTTCATATTCATACATCACAATAATTTGGACCAAAGTCACTTTAATTCAAATTACATCGTGTGGATCGAACCTTATGCCTCGATTGTCTTGCATAAATGTTTGCAATATATAATATAATAATTCATAATATAAAAATGCTGTTCAACTTTTTTGCTTGTGAATTATTAACTGCATAAATATATAAAATTAAACCTACTGAATGGCACTTATATGTGCACACTAAACAGATAAAAGTATATATGCTTATCAAATTTAATTATAAAATGATTATAGCTCATGATTGATATGCTACTAACATTACTTAAATTGAAACATTTCTGTAGTCCAATTTATTTATTATTAAAGTTTATAACGAATGTATTAATTTTGTATCTTAATAAATTCAAACACAAATATCGAGTAGGCCACAATTCCTAATAGCGTGATTAGTAGATTATGTCGTATATGAGTGTGACGGATAACTACAACAAAAAAGATCGATGATGAAACTTATTTATTAATTTTCTTATGGTAGTGTGTGCGAGGGATAGATAATTACAATGGAAATTTTTTTTTAAAAAAAAAAAATCAAATTATGATGACTATTGAACTTCTTATAATCCGTTTTTTCCTATTCTTTTTATTTCTTTTTTCTCACCACAACCCCCCGCCCCCCCCGGGCGCCCCCCCGCGACAAAATAAAAAGTTTGGGTTTGGATAGTGTATCATTCCGTTAGACTGGATGGGGCCTATGTTTGAGCCCAATAAGATTCGGTTTCAACCGTTATTTCAGTGAAGGGTAATTTTCTTTATTGAGCTTAAAGGTCCGCCCAGCAAACCCATAAACCAGTCAGCCCAAAGTAAAAAAGAGAAAAAAAAATTTCAAATGTTTTTTATTTTTCTTTTCTTTTCTTTTATTTATTTATTATTATTATCTTTTAAATGGTACTCCCTCTGTTGCATAATTTAAGAAATAGCTATTCCCGTATTGCCAATGAAGCAGCAAACTTGGATTGGGAATGTCATGTCCTATTTAAATATGGGGTTAAAGAATTATTAAATAAAAATATACTGATATCATGAGATAAAATATTAATAATTCTATTTAATTATTATCTTGATGATGACATCTCATAAATCATTATAAGTTCACCATAAAAAAAAAATACAATAAACTACCACCGACACTATATATATATATATATATATAAAATAACGCACTATGACTTTTAGTTAATTTGTCTTCAGCTAATACTTTTTTAGATTACAATTATTTCTGCCCCATCAACACGCATATTGATAGTGACAAAAATTAGGGCTATGTTTGTTTTTGCTTTGCAGTGTTATCTGAATTATTATTTGAAAAATGGTCTTTTTGAACGTGAAATTGGAGAATGTGATGGATGTTTATGTTTTGGGTGATAGGTAAAAGTTATTTTGAAAAGTGAAGTAATGTTTGGTTATATTATGTGAGAAGACAATTTTTACTGTCGATATCTAATCAATTATTTTTTATCTGGTTAGTAGGAAGAAATTTTAATTAAATAATATTTTTTAGTATATAATTTCAATTGTAAAATTTATATATGGTACGTATGTATCTAAAAGTAATGATAGACGTCATTTTTAATATGATTCAGTAGAACAGTGGTAATTTATGGGTAATAACTAATAAGGCATTTTGGAAAATTTTAAAACCATTTTCCCTATAAAAAAATAAAAAATAAAAAATTGCATTTGGATATATTTTGTGGAGAAAAGATTTTGTATGCAGAACAAAGACAAACAACGCCTAGTATTTTTAATTGTAGCTAATTAACAATTTGTCATATGCGTAGAGTGATAATACCGTGTCAACAGAAATTGTTGTCATAATCTGTGGCATGATTTTCATTATCAGTAAGTTATCACTAGAGCTGTCAATAGATATTCGAAAATTCGATTACCGTTCGCATTCGTATTTGTTTATACTAGAAATTATCCGTATCCATTTAAAGCGGATATTATCCGTATTCGATTAAGAGATATTCGATTGTGAACATATACGAATATGGTAATCATGCATTCGATTCGTTTAATGTCCGCTCTGGATACAAATCCGTTTGATATATTCTTTCATATATTCGATTATATTCGTTATTCATACGAAACAAATAAGATTTAAAATGCTATTATATTTATTATTATATCTAAGATATTCTATAAACAAATTCATGTATTTTACATATATTAAATAAAATTGAATACATATATTTTACATATATATTATGTTATTGTACATAATATATTTTAACATTTTCTAATGTATTTAGATATTGTATATAATTAGATTATAGACTTTTAGTCTTTTCATCTTACAAATTGTATTTGTTGGTCTTGCTAAATTGATTAAACCAATCGGATATGAGTTTGGATATGAATACCCAAAAAAAAAGTATATATTTGAATAATGGGTATAAAAAATAACATTTAAATATGAATACGGATACGATTCGAATAATTACAATCGAATAAAAATATTCAAAAAAGTATATAACTATAAACGGATACGAATATATTCGAATTCGTTTAATATCCGCCAAATACGGATACGGATATTATTTTTTAATATCCACCAGTAAACGGATACGAATATCCATATCTGATAAATTAATCGGATACGAATATGGAAACAGTGTATTCAATCCTTTTAATATCCGTTTACACCCTTAGTTATCACATACATGTGCTGCTAATTAATAGTCAGAAATAATGATTTATAAAATGTAAATTTTGTCACTATTAAGTTTTTTTATACTTACTGTATAACTATGATGAATTTTATGTTATCACTTAATATAAGGTGAAAGTATCATCTCTATTAAAGTGGCTACTTGCTGATGGACCAAATCAATTTGGTGTGAGGAATGCGTAATATTTAATAAACCCATCAATGACATGCCATATTATTATCCATATCTTCATATTATTGACATATTCAAGAATCTATGCATAGTAAGCTAAACATTTTGTTCAAGCCAAAAGAATTGAACATTGAAGGACATATAAGTGTAATGCATTATTAATAATTGTTACATTCAAGTGTGACTAGTTAGGTACTAACCAACCAAATTAGTGCAAAAATTTCTCTTTAGACATTGGTATTTTATGAATAAATAATCAACAAATATGTTCTCTTTGGCTGATAATTGGTCATATGACTAATAGTTGTCAATAACATATGTTCTACCAACTTCAATGGTACATTACGTGTTAACAACTCCCCAAATTGCACTAATTTGAAGTTTAAATGTAAAATAACATTTATACAATCATTCTTCAAAAAAAAAAAAAAAGAGGAAAAAATAGCACCAAGAGGCCCGTAGCTATTAAAAGAACGAAAAATTATGATGTTTTTTAGCGCACTTTCACCTATAGAAAACAATACAATAAAATCATCACAAAAATTTATATTCTCTTTCATATAATGTCGAATCTTTTATAGTTGTATTCCATATTATAGATAAATGGTAAGTAAAATACTGTTTTCTAAAGAAATTAATATTTTATTATGAGTCACATGTTATATAATGTGTCAGTAAAGCAAAATACTTGATAAAAGATAAAATTAAATAGCGGATCCAAAATGCTTCTTTTTGTTAATTATTCATTACAAAAATTATACATGAGACACTAATTAATAGCGCCTTTGGCACTCCAAAACAAGCTATATGACATACATAACACTATCCTACATAAAACACTATCTTACAATATGGTGCATTCCTGCGCCCCACAAGATTCTTCCTCAAGCCACTACATTACGCACTATTTCATCTCCTAAGACGCTAAATAAATCGATGAAATAGCGAACTTCTAAGTACTTTTTCGTACTAAAATCCAAATGTCTGGGGTTGAATCGTAATTTCTCATTCTCAATCAACTCTTATTGCTTATCCCCACCATCTTTACTCACAATAATTCCAATTAGTTCACAAGGCTGAGCATCCTCCAGCATTTGAACCACAGTTCTCATTGTAGGCCTTCCTGCTGGTACCCTGGCTGTACAATGAATGGCAATTTTTAAAACTTTGATCGCATTTTCCCGGTAAACTTCAGGAACTGTTGGATCCACCATTCTTATGATACTTTCTTTGGTTTTGAGGTTCCCACATACCCAATCAACTATATCCTTATTCTCTCCAAACTCCGGCTCTATCGGCCTTTTTCCCGTCACAAGCTCCATCAGCACCACTCCAAAGCTATACAGATCGCTCTTCTCATTCACTTTGTTCGTATACGCGTACTCTGCAAGGTTGAATAAAGATGTTAAGAGGGTGTTCAGCTAAACTTATTTTGGAACATATTATAAGATGTTTTTTGAATCTATAAGATGTATGTTTCTTTATGAAATGCTAAGAGAAGCTTATATGATCTTTTTCTTCTTTAATACCTTTTATTTTAGACAAGGTTATCCTTAGACAATCAAAACCAATAAAAGACAACTAATTTATTTACCTGGGGCGATATATCCGTGTGTCCCGGCAATAATCTGAGTTGATTCCTTCATTGAATTCGCCTGAACAATCTTTGCGAGTCCAAAATCTGCAATCCTAGGTTTCAACTCCTCATCCAACAGAATGTTACTCGACTTCACATCACGATGGATCACTGGTCTATCGTAACCATGGTGCAGATACTCCAACCCTTTTGCTGCACCCAGGGCAATCTCATGCCTTGTCTCCCAATCAAGTTGCAACTTATTACAAGTATGCAATCTATCCCATAAACTTCCATTAGGCATGTACTCATAAACCAGCAAACTAGAATCCTCACTACTTATACTGCAGTACAACTTAACGACATTAACATGTCGAATCGAACTCAATGTCTGAACCTCAGCATCAAATTCCTTACACTTAGTCCCACGTTTGTTCAAGATCGGAGTTGAACTCCCAATCTTTCTCCGATCATCAGCGTGCCAAATGTGTTTCACGGCGAGTTCTTTCCCGTTCCCGACGACAACTCTGTACACGTTGCCGGAACCACCTTTCCCGATCAGATTTTCTCGTTTGATTGAATCAAGAATGTCGTCCTCTGTGAATGTTAGAACATGGAAAGGCTTTAAATCCCATGAATCTTCTTTCAAAGATCGTTCTCCAATATTTTGCCTCTTCCTCTTTAAGTAACAAAAACCTACAAGCGAAGCAAGCATGGCGATTGTAGCGAATGCGAGGCAGAACAACACTATCCGGAGGTGGCCGGACGACCCGGATTGCGGCGAACACCGCCGGAATCCTATGATTTTCTCGCTGCAAAGGCCAAGATTGCCGGTGAAGCTGCCGTTGTTGGCTTCAGTTAAAAGGGAATCCGGTATCGGACCAGTTAACCGGTTTTCAGAGAGATCCAGGAGATTTAGCCTCAAAGAGGACAGAGTACCCGGAATTGGACCGGATAATTGGTTTCTTGAGAGGTTCAAGAAATTAAGAGCTGGTAGTAAGCCGAGAGACGGTGGGATTGAACCAAAAAGCATGTTTTTAGCCATGTTAACATCGTTAATTGAGTGACAAGAGCCTAGTGAATCTGGAATTGAACCGGAAAAAGCGTTCCCCTGAATCTGGAGACTTGTGAGCTGCTTTAACACCCCAATTTCTTCTGGAATTTTGCCCGAAAAGTCGTTGAAACTTAAGTCAATAGACACTAAAGAAGAAGCTTTTGAAATCTCAGAAGGTAATTCGCCTTTAAGCCGATTATAAGCTAGAAAAAGCTGCGCTAAAGACTTAGCTTTTCCAATATCAGAAGAGATAGGCCCTTCCAAGTCATTTTCTGCAACATCAATTAATTCTGCATTAGGCAACCCCCATATCCCACCAGGAACCCGACCCGAAAGCCGGTTTTTGCTGACCCGGAACCGGATTAGAGTCGTACAATTCGCGTAAGTATCTGGGATTTCCCCTGTGAAATTGTTTTGCAGCATTAAGAGTTTTTTCATAGTACCCTTCTTGCACATGTCTGGTGGAATTGGACCAGTGAAGTAGTTTTCAGACACATCGATGAAAATGAAATCAGCCCAGGAGCCTAGCTTCTGGGGTAGCGGCCCTGTCAGCTTATTCGTGTAGAGTGATAAGTTGACAAGATACTTGAAATCACCTAGCTCAGGCGGGAGTTCCCCTGAAAACTGATTTTGGAAAAGCTGTAAACTTTTCAGCTTATTCAAGAATCTGATTTCAGAGAGATTTCCATGGAGATTATTATCTGATGCATCGAAAAACTCAAGATTTGTTAAGTTTCCGAAGCCTGGAGGTAACTCCCCCGTCAATTCATTAGAATAAAGCTCAAGCTGCCATAGCTTGGTAAGCTTGGTGATCGTTTTTGGGATTTCCCCAATAAGATAATTCTCTGATAATTCCAGCTCAATAAGCTCACCTAGATTCCCAATTTCATCTGGGATGTTCCCTTCGATGCTACAATTCGACAAGTAAAGCCAATTAAGCTTCGTGAGATTCAGAATCACCTGCGGGAATTGAGTTCTATCGAAGGGATTATCACCAAGACTCAGAACTTGAAGATAAGTCATGTTTCGAAGAGAATTCCATGGAAAAGTTCCAGAAAAGCCGCTGCTATTCGCGTAAAGAGAAACCAACCCGTTAATGGAAGATATATCTGGGAATGATCCTGAAAAATAGTTGTTCCCCAGGTCTAAGTACTTAAGCGAAAAGCACTTATTCAAGTCCTCTGTTACAGGGCCATGGAGATAGTTGAAGCCCAGCGACAGCTTTTCCAACGACTTAAGCTGGCAAAAAGAGCTTAAAGGAAGTAAGCCGGTGAGGTTCTGATGGGAGAGCTCAATTTCCTTGACAAAACCACTGGAATCACAAGTGATTCCTGAGAAACTGCAATGTGGGGCATTGGGTTCCCAGGAATCGAATATCCTGGTGTTGGAATCTTGGAAGGCGGTTTTGATGGATAGAAGGGTTTGAAGCTCGTCGGATAAGGCGACGGAGAGGAGGCAGAGAAACGAGAGGAAGTAGAAAACTCGCCGGAAAATGGTGGCTGCCGCCATGGTGGACGGTAGTTTGACCGAGGGAGGAAATATTTGTCTTTGGTTGTTAGAGAGACGTGTGAATGAAAGAAAAAACAAGGGGGCGGGCCTTTTTATTAGACTTTCTTCATTCACACAAGCCGTATTTGGGTATGGACAATGATTGGCAACTTTTTTTTATTATTACATTTTTTGGTCTAAGCTTTTATGCGTTGGTGTAAGGTGGCATAGTTTTCATGTTTTGATATTTGGGGGTTTTGCACTATCTAGTTATATCATTGCAATTTAGCATTGTGTCCCATTTCATTTTTTCATTTCAAATTTTACTATATGAATGCATACTAAATAAATATTCATAATTTTAGATTTTTCTAAAAAATATATTTTACACTCATATATATATATATATATATGATACTAAATAAGAAATAGAATGCCGTTTTAATTAAGATAATTTTTACTGATTGAATTGAAGATTTGACTTGTTGATTTCAAGTTAATGGGATTAGAACTGCAACTTTTTCTTTGATATCAGTACTAAGTTTCATTAGAGAAAAACGTCTACATTCAATCAGTACATCTATATTATGACGTCAATACATTTCAAAGATTAAATAAATAAGCTAAACACAAATCACATTCTTTAAACTACCATTTAGTAGATAAATATTATTATATGGTAAATAAAAGTCCATACGCCATTGGTGGGAATCAAAACAACAACTCCTCTATGAGAACCAAGAGGCGGTGTCACTTTGTTCAAAAGACGGCGGCATATTAGTATTAACATTCAAAAATCATTTGTGATGGGAAAAATGCAATGTGAGAAAATGAGACTTGATGATTGATGTTGAAGGTGGACCAAAAGGGCTATTTTATATTATCTTACTTTTTCTTTTCAAATTCTGGTGAGCGTAAATTGGTAAGTTTACAATGAGGAAAATTAACATTTGGAAATTAAAAGAGTTCTATCCTGTTAAAAAAGTAAATTTAATATTATGTAAGAACTTCTTTCTTATTAAAGTATTTCTATTTAGGCCATTAGAGTTCAAATCTTATCCCATCCGACTCTTCTTGCTTCAAGCTTTCTCTCAGCCATCTCCTTTTTCCTCGTACTATTTCATAGGGATTTTATTTGCCCCAAAACAAAAAGACCTTGTGGCATATGTAATTGAAAAATTCAAATCATGTGAAAAATTAATTAGTAAATAAAAATTTATGAAAAAAATAATTACCTCACTATCCTTATCATCAGCTTGCACTATAGAGACCCATGAAATAAAATTGTTGTTCCTTTTATTGCTTTGCCACTTTACATAACACAGGATTTTTCTTATCAATTTTTTTAACATAGAGATTTTCTTTTTTTTAGCCAATTCTTTTGGAGGTAAAATGGGCAATTTTTTCTAAAAAATCATCAATTTTGCATTTCCAGGCATTTGTGACAAATTCTCTTGATTAAAGTTTTTTTTTCTTCTTTTTTT
>JACFYI010001432.1:243981-257755 GCA_014898755.1 Handroanthus guayacan | reverse complement strand
CATGTAATTATTTGTAAAAGGATCGATAACTGTGTTCATTCATTAATATCTTCATACGTTGTAATAAGCAAGAATAAATTAATAAGTCGATAAAGTTTGGCTTACTTTTAACTTTTCAGAGACTGTTTAGTGAATTTTAAGAAATATTTTATACAATTGATATACTTATACAATATATTTTATACAATAAAATATTAAATAAGAGTAAAGGATCTCAACTAAATTAGTGTTGATTACCTTTATGATGCACTTGGAGTTGCTTGTAAAACTCCATTGGTCATTGATTGGAATATGTGAAAGTGTGTCCACATGTTAAGTTGGATTTGGACTCCTAATTAAATCCCAATAATTTATTTTTATTTCATCCCATTGAAACACCTTTGCACGTCCCCTAACATTATTGGTTCTCCTTAAACCTCATCATAACTTGTGCATTAATTGTGGAAAGTTTTAGTAGCATGTAATTTAGGTGCTATAAGATTTTGTATGCATATATGATGATATTATAAAATAAAATACTAATATCTTTACATATAATTTAATTCGATTTGAGATACAGATCCCTTTTAATAGAATACTGATATTTTTATATAAAATTTAATTCGATTCGAGAAACAGACCCCTCTACCCCAACTCCCTCTCCAAAATTATTATGATCAGTTCGTGTACTGGTTTAACTAATTTGTCTACCATGTTAAGAAATTTTAACTAAATTAGTCAAGTACGGTTAAAACAATGCTTATATACTAAATGCAAAAGATAATGGTGGGTGATAATTTTTTTATAATATTGGTAATTATTTTTCCCATTATTATATTTTAAAGCTAGTGGCTGCTTGAATGAATCCCTCAGTCAATACAACAATGGTCATCTTAGTCAAATTAATTTCATTACGCGCTGGCACAAAAAACAAAGATGGAAATTATTATCAAATGTTTCCATAAAGTGAAACCATTAGTATCAATTATTTAATTATTTAATGACCTTTGATATAAATAACGATGGGAGTGGAATGATAGCCAAAGTGGGAGAAAATGACCTTACCATAATAAAAGGACTGAGTGGATTACTTAAGTAATTCGTAGAAAAAGTTTCATTGACCATAATGGTTAGAAACTTAAATTCAATCATTTATTCATATAAAATGTTATGTACGTAATTTATTTAATTGATTATTTATTTTTCAAAATGACTAAATGGCAGCAGATCAATCTACGCGAGGAATATTATTTTTAATTCTTAATTTTTTTTTAATATAGTGTCAGGTACGTGTTGAACATGAACATAACTCTACCTGTTAGAATATATCTAACATGTGCTATTTCTAAAAATTGAAAAATAAAAATTAATGTTGTGCCGACATTACAAAAAAATGTACCTAATGCATACAATAACACGTCCTGAGTAAAAACTTAAGTTTTATAATTTAGCATGCAAATAATAATAATAATAATAATAATAATAATAATAATAATAATATGAATTTTTTAAAAGTAAATTTATGACGTCGAATACTTAGATACCCACAAATATATAAGATTACGTACTATAATTTTATATAATATTACATCTTGTAGTTTAATTAATGATTAGAAATTCAATACTACTAATAAGAAGTGTGAAAAAGGATTCTCTTTTATTTTGTGGGAATCCAGAGGTAAGACTTCATTATATATGAATAGGCTAGAATCCCTTTTCATTCTAAATTAAATAGAATACTAAAAAGAGGTTTTTCCTATGTCTTCGGATCGAACAAAAAAAAAAAAAAAAAGAAATATTTGTTCTCTCCTAGAAAGAATTTTTTGGTAAAATTTCATCTAATTCTAATAACTAACCAATAACATAATTCTAATAACTAACCAATAACAAGTAAGAAATTAAGGTTATATTCTATTGCAGAAAGCTTTAATTAATGAGTAATTATATGTATTGTTGTATATTTTATGATAGCTGACACATCATCATCATGTCTTGAAATATTTTAAAATTGAGTTTGGTGATATCCCCCAGATACTTTTAGTTGGTAAGTGTCACTTCGTATATTTTTGTCAATACATAAATTGTCCTTCCACAGCTACACACACCCAACAATGATTTTCAATTAACTTTCTGGTGCAAATATCTTTTTTAGTCTTTATTTTTCCATCATTAGAGCATTTATCTCTAAATTAATAACCGATATTTAAGATAACAAATTGTATATTTTTTTAAAAATATATATTCATATTATGTATTTATATATACTTTATAGATATCAAATTAGGTATTTATCAGAGAGAAAAGTAATCAAGATGAGAACGCGAAGGGCTCAAGAAGATAATATGAAATATTTGTTTGAAAAAACAAAAAGCTTTCTCTGTTGAATTGGTCCTATTCGATCAATTAAATTAAGACAAATATAGCATTTATCTCTATTAGAATTTATAATTATCAAAATCCACGCCATGGGTAGATGTTGATAATATAATTAATTGTTGAAAACCAAATTTGGACGAATTAGTAATTACTGATTAAAGCGAACTACTTAAAGTGGACTAAAGTTAAAGAAGATGGTCTTGGACTGGGACTAAGACTTGGATGAAGAACTGGGCCTTGGGGGTCCGCAATTAGGCTTTTGGGCAAATTTATTTGACTTTGAGGTTGGGCTTCTGCTTATTGGCCAACTCCTCTGTATTTGTTTGAATCCCACCAGAGTATTATGGAATATTCATGTTCTTGGATAAAAAGTTGTGTTCAGTCAGCTTTCAAGAGCTATCATTGGCTTTTTGAGGGTTGCCTTTGGTAGGAGTGTACACTCGATTGCTACCCTTGACCTACCTTCTTTTTTTTTTTTTTTTTTTTTTTTCCCTCGTTTTTTTGAAAAAAAACCATTCTACTTTTAAAAAATCCCACCTAAAGCATTTCATAATATGTTTTTCTAGGTTTATAAAATTCTAAGAATATTTTTTGTTCATTAGTCTTGAGATTTATGGTGCTATTATCTCATAAAAGTTGTAGTATATTGGGAGAATTGCTGAAAAACTGTAAGCGTTGGTCCAAAGTAAAATTTTCTTAAAGAGAGAGTCCAAATTTTGCCTCAACCATTAAGAATCACACTATCTCTAGTGACATATAATACACTTTGTTCTTTCTTTTAGAATTTTTTCTAATCTATGAATGAAACACATATAATAAAGCCAACTCAATTACTTTGAATAAAAAAATATGAATTCCCAACTTAAACATGAATAGGGGTGGCAAATTCTGACCCAACACGAATTCGACACAAAAAAATGGAGCTAGGTCAACTAGTTTGGTTTTGAGTGCGATAAATTTGACATTAACATTAACTTGAAAAATGAATTGGGTTGAATTTTAAGTTACGCAAACAACTCGAATTTTGATTCGGGCACATCACAATTTGAACCGCCAAATAAAGATATGCTTTCTGAAATCTAGATTGGTGTAAATGAACTTGCTGTTTTTCAAAAGGTGTAGTTTTAGAACTGGAACAATAAGGATTGATAATCCATGCGTTGCTCGATAATTAAGTAACTAATAAAATGTAGCATAAAATGAATAATTTAACATAAACTAATTTTAATAATATTAATTGTCATTCTTACATAAATTTTTGACAACTCTCAGATTTGTGTTCAAAATGTTTCAAACTATATATTTCTGACAATATCTTCTTTAAATTATTTTTCTAATTTCAAACAAATTTAAGTAAATTAACATTTTATTCAAGAAAAGAAATCAAATATTTTTTCTTAAGATCAACCAGTACAAAAGATCTTAGTCCCACAAGCCATATTATGATTCCAAATGAGAGTTGATAAGCAAGAGGAAAGGCTCTCCAAGGCTGCTGGTTTTTCACTTAAATCATAATGATTTCTATGTTTCTATTTTCAAAATGTTGAATAAAGCAACAACTTGGGACACTGAAAAAAGCTATACTTATTGTAGTAGGAAAAAAGGAAAAAAAAAAAAAAGTTCGGTTTTAAAGGCATCATATGATTATTGTCAATTTTTAGTTACTATTACAAGAACCCATTAAATATTTTTCATCATGAGGGTGACCTATTAGTTAAAATTTACCATCATTTAATTTTTTTCTCTTCCTTTTAAAATTTTTCTAACGTATAAATGAAACACATGTAGTAAGATTAATTTAGTTACTTTGAATAAATAAATATGAAATATATAAATGTGAATTTACGATTTAAATATGATAAAGTCATGTACAATACACGAGCACCTTTCTCGTCTCATCCACTATGTCTAATCATATGCTGGCCAATTGAGCTACGATGGCTAGGAAATTGGGCATTCTCTAGTCACTTAACTAGTTTTGTTGAGTAATGGGAAATTGGGAAGTATACATGGAGAAGTGGGCTTGCCTTGATCTAGAGACGGCTATGGAGACGGCTATGGAGCGGGCTCGTAAAGGATTAAGTAGACTTGAGACTCATTTCAAATTCTATTATATCTAGCCCCAAACTTGTCTTGTCCTATCACCAACCATATGAGTTAGGCCAATTGAACCTATAAGTAAGACCTGCATCAATATCATCTACTAACACAACATTTTTGCATTTCAGGAGAAGAAGAGTTAAAAAATTATCCTGCCATTCAAAATTCTTCAAAGACAAAAAAATTAGTTTTTTGTTAAAATTTGCAAACTCCCCCAGTAAATATTGCGTTATTTATTTTTATTTTTTAAAAACATAAACATTGAATTTGCTTTGGTCCCTTAACTATGTCATTAAATCTCATTCAGTTCCCCTACTTCATTACATCTAATCTCCCAACTTTCATTTTCAATCACTTCTGCTCCTCATTAATTCCTCCATTAAAGTTAACGGAAGCCCAATTCTGGTGGAAAAATTGGACTAAATTGGTATCCAAATGTAGCTAATCTCCTCCCAACATAATTTTTTATGTGACACATCAAAATGTTGTGTCGTCTTTTACCAAAATCTAATTAGTAGTACTCCAACTAAAATCTTCAAATTTTATAGAGGCCAATCCCCTCTTTTCGACTGCGACAGAGAAACCAGAAATCATATATAAATATAATATTCTTATTAAAGTAGTTATGTTACATTAAAAATACTTTACACATTCAACATACATATACAAAAGCAACACATTTTTCAAAACTTAAAACGTGCATCATGCATGTATAAACTTTTAATAAATAGTTCTTGATAATGTATTATTTTTAAGGGTAAATTGCAATTTACCCATTTGAAATAGGAAATGTGCAAAAAAATCCCTGTAAAAAATTTAATAGGCGTTGAGACTCCTTGTAATTTTAAAAATCACACTTTTTACCCCTCCATTAGGCAGTGTGTGCCCACTTGCACATTTTGAAGTTGATTTTATTATTTTGGCTTTTGCAATGTCATTTTTACCAAGAAGTCACACAATATTATCTTAAAAGTTATATTAAAACATGCATGATGCATGTATAATCTTCTAGCTTTTAAGAAGCCACGCAATGTTATATTAAAAAAAGATTGTGTAAATCTCATAAAATTAAATTTATAAAGTGATCCCAGAGTTTAATTTTGACAGATCCAATCCACTGGGCTCGTGCATGGTGCCCGGCTGGTTCCAAGTCCATCAAAACATTGATGGGTTGGGTTGTGGATTTTGATATATTTGGCCCGTAACCATCCCTAGTTTTCGTCACATAATGCATAATCATCCAAGAGGACATCAATAATGCACACAAGGTTATTAATTTTGCATAGCCAAGTATCTCGTTGTTTTCCAATCGCTTCCACTAAAGAAAAAAATAAAAAATAAAAAATAGTGATAGTCCATTAAATGATAATACAAAATTTGTCATTAATTGCAAATAATAGGTGACAAAAAAAGTCACGACAATTGTCTTACGTTCTTAGCAAACTTAGATATGACAAAAATTGTATAGAGATGGTCATTATTGGTGACAGTCTGGTAATAATAAAAATCTTGTCACGAAGTATACTAACATATATTGTCACTATACATATATCACTAATTGTGAATAGCAACAATAAGAAGGCAAAAACTACATGTGAACCCCCTATGATGTTAGTAATTAGTTAATACCCTTGTGAAGAATAAATTAACTAATTGTACCCTTGTGTTCTGAAGAAATATGCTAACTCTCCTCACCTCTTACCTACTAGTCAATTGAGTTGTCCAATTACAAAAATACCCATGTAGTAACACATTATATTTTTGAAGAATCACAGACCCATATTACATTATAGAATCTCTCTCATCTCTTTCTAAAAATTTTCAAAGTGACTTGAGATATTTGAAGAATTATATATATATATACAAGTATATTTGAAGAATTGTTGAAATCATCATTTTTAGGTTGTTTGGAATACAAGGAGATTATATATGTTGCATCATATTGGTCTATGGAGAATCGCCATTGTCATGCTCTGCTTTCACTTGATGTCATTGATTTACACATAACGTTTTCGATTTTAGAGATTGCAACTTTCATTTGTTTGCTTCTTGTTTCTCAAGATTTTTGTAGGTTCTCAGATTTTAATAGGTATTATAATAGTTCCTCCTTTCGAGGTGCTCATCATCCCATACGAGCAATTTTAATAATGATGATTGAGTGCGCCGTTGAACATGAATGTCCGATCACATCAACCTATTAGTCATCGAGTAGGAGAGTTTCTTACTAGACAAGGGCTCCGGAAAATGAACGAGAGAGCCAATATATCAATTTTCTCAAAAATGTTAATTACTTCAACATTGAAGGACACTGAAACATTAGTAACATCAAATTTGCCTACATATTCGCTCAAAGAGTGCAAACGAAAAACAACAATGAACTTATAATTTCAAGATAGTAAGACTCATTTCATGTAACAAGGCTTACTGTGAGTCTACTAAGGGCATGTTTACTTGGATGGTTAAGGGGTGATAAGTTAAGTTATACTAATACATACCCTTATTTACTTTAAATGGTTCAAATTACGGGCTTTGCCATTTAACCTGTGTTAAAGTGGGTTAATGGATTGTTTGGTTAACCATTTTTTCTTTTTTAAGTTAATGTGGAGGGTATTATGGGCATTTCAAATTTTATACAACGTAATCTATACTATTTAAAGTAAACACATAAGCAAACTAAGGTAACATAAATCAATATTAACATTCAAGGTAAACAACAAATCAAATCCAATTTATTCATTTAAACTAATATTTAAACCATCAATAATCCAAACCTACATTATACCCAAAAGTCAAAGTAAACACAAGAGGTTTGGAAAGAAAGGACGTAACTATTATTTCCAATTATACGTTGTGTAATAATATTCAAATTCCTCATCAGCACAACCCCACAAACCACAAAATATCATTTTGCCGCCAATATCTGTAGTGATGTATTTAGTCCACATACAATAATGTCATAACCAGGATTACTCACACACAAGATTGAATAGCATCCATACTTTGAGGCTACGTTTACTTCCTTGGTCAATGGAAGTTAACCACTAATAAATCAATTTATACTTATGTTTACTTTGAAGGTTATTTTTTTGAGGCCAAACCCTCAAACCCAGGTTTATAAAAAGAAAAAATATTAATTGATGATTAAATAAATAATTTTTTTTAGGGTTTGAAATTTGATTTACTAAATCAAATTTATACAATAACCAACAAATCCATCTTTTGCTCATATTTACATTCTATGCCAATTAGGCCAAATTTTTTTGAGGGAATTTTTTTATCTTATTATACATTACCCAAACAATCCAAAATAAACATCCCATGAAATAAATGTAACTAAATCTATATTATCCTAAAAAGTAAACAACTTATCAAATTCATATTCATCCCATTAACCATTATTTAAACCATTCGTAATCCAAACCATCATTTTCAAAAATTGCCAAAGTAAACGCGCCCAAGTGTTACTTGCAAACTTATTAAATTAGCTCTACTCAAGATAAACTTCAACTGGAATAGAAGTGTGAACTCACCCACTCAACAAAACACAAGCAGACTCTAATTTTACAGAGAACATAAATCATGTCTAAAATATTGCATCATCTGCCTCCATTCTCTCTCTCTCAGCATCTTTCTCCAGTCCCCACCTTCTCGCCTGAAGCTGAAACCTCGCCACTGCCGCCAAGAACTTCACGCCCTGCACCGGGTTCAGAATCTTCACCACCTCCGCCGCTGTCCACCCCTGAAGAGCATCGGCATTTCCCACCACCACCACCATCGCGGCCTTCAGCGCCTCCATCCCCGCATCAAACTGCTCTTTCTCACCATCCACCAAAGTCCCAAACTTCTTCATCAAACTATAAACCGGCGGCTCCGCCACACTCTCCTGAACCCTCGCCATCGCCTGCGTAATCTCTCTTTCCTTCCGCCTTGTCTCTGCTTTCACCACCTCAATCCTCTGTTTCTGCGCGGCGGAGAGTTCGTCTGCCACCGCGTTTTCGACTATCGGAAAGATGATTGACGGTCTGAACCCGGAAACCCAAAGCAAAGATCGCTCGAAAGAGCTTAGCCATGGCGGAGAAATCAGAATGAAGACATCTTCATTGGCAAGCCTGGATTTTTCTCTATTAAATTCTTCGTAATGGGAGAAAAATCGTGGGATTATTTCAGTGCATTCACAGGTTCTGTCGAAGCCGTCTTCGGGTGACAAAAGGGCTTCAAGTTGTTGGAGAAATTGTTCTTGCCGGGTGAGCCAACCCTTGAAGAAGGAGGCGAAAATGGAAGCTGCCGCCATGTGCGCATTCCTGGAAGGGGAATTAGGGTCATAATCTTGTAATTACAGGATATAAATAGGGGGAATTTCTGGGCATGGGAATATGCAAAGAATCTTTGTAGTAGAAATTTTCTTAGGGATTAAGGATGTTGGATTTTTATGGAAGATGTTTGTTCATCAATTCCTTCATCGGTAAGTATATAAGGTATATATTGAGTCCCAGTCCCATGGGTTGACCTCGACTCATCTAATTGGATCACGAGGATAAAGAGATAGCTGAAATTATTTTTAAATTATAAAATAAAATGTATATATTTGTCGTATTCATAGTGAGGATTCATTGCACATATACAGACCCCTCAAATAGTGAAATATAATCAACTCATCGCTTTTATTTCAAAAGTTAGTAGTGTTTACTGTGCATTCGATATGTCTATAAGCATCTGAGATACACGTGTGTATTTAATATATATTAAAATATAATGTAAAAATTAATTTATGTGTATTTGATAATTGGAATAAGATAAATATATTTAATATAAATATACATAATAGAATACAAAAAATTAGTAAATTAATAATTTTTACTACACTACGGATGATTAATAAGGTGAATTAATATTAAAATGATATTTTAGGCATCGCACTTGATAACATACTATCAGAAGAACTATCTTTGGTCTTCACACTTTGTAGTATAGATATAGTATAGATAAAATATCCCTTTCATTTTTTTTTCTCAATAAACTAATAAAACATAAATGTTATTTCAGTAAACGAAAATATAATTACTGAATTATCGATTTTGCTCTCATCTAAATTTTTTCAAAATAATTTGTTAAACTAGCCATTTTACCGGTGATATATCAGTACTGTTTATATATCTAAAAAGAATGTCTTTACAAAAAGAATTAGATAATTATTATATTCTAAACAGGAGAAGGGTGATAGATGTTAATGTAGTAAAATTTGTGGGAGTTAAAATTGCCATGAGATAAAAATTATTTCTATACAATCTTCATTATGTGCAAAAGTCTACTTAAGTTACTAGTGTAATAGAGCAGTGCATTAAACAAAAATAGCGTAACATTGGTTGTACACTAGATGAAGTACATCAACTCACAAATAATGTTACAATTGATATAATTTACATTGTTGATATAATTAGATTTAATATCAGTAACTTGTTCACTAGCCAATTCAGGCTAGCTTGGGGCAACAAAACAATCTTCCAAAATTTGATCATAATTGTTTTTCTAAAAGTGTCATTGAAGGCGTATTTTTGTTTCGTTGTATATTTCAAATCTACAACACTGGAAAAAGTGCTTGAGCAATACTTTTTATATGAGAAATGTAAAATAATGGTTGTTGTATTTGTTCACCTTCATCAATGAGAGAACTGATTAATGCTCGAAACAATAGTCAAAGGCCCTTTTTTGGATTTGTTGTCATCTCTAAAATTATTATTGTTGCTTTTTTTTCACGAGGCCTTCTACAACATGTGTCTTTTTTCTATATTTCAATCCTAAAACGTCAGAGCTACTTGTGCAATCAGTTTTATGTTACAAATATACTAATGGTTACTAGTCCATTTCATATGTGTGTGTGTGTGCAAGGATATCAAAAAATCTTATAGAAATAATAATTTTTAACTTCAATAGCAATACACCAAAAATAATGTCTAATTTCATTTTGATCGCTTAATATAATACCTTACATGATGACCTAAAGTGGCATATATTGCATAAATGCCAGAAAGCTAAAGAAATTGCAAATGAACCAAGGAAATTAACATCTCCGACATAAGAGTTGGGTACGATCAAAATCAACACGTCCTCCAACTCAACAAGATAAGATCGTCCAAATGATGTCGATGGCATCATTTGAGGAATACTATCATACACCATCACGTGAGGTAAATTTCATAAATAGGCCACCAAAACCTTAATAAACTTAATCACCATATCAATATTAATTATCTTAGCTAATAAATTATTCCTGTGACTTAACTATGTATTTGGTACTGAATTAAGTACCGCAAGGTCTTAGCCTAGTAATTATTAACGAACTTAATGTGTTTTCTATTTTCAGAATGGAACACTTGAGAAATGTAAATATACGAACATTAATTGTGAATAATGACGGCGATTCAATATTGGAGGGAATCTAGTCCTGTAAATTCATTGAACTCCAGTGAAATTTGATTAATATCTATCAATTAATATATTTGTAAAATAATTAAAATTCATATTTTTTTATGTTTCTCAAAGCCTATTGTGCTATTATTTTTGTACAAATCATATTTAGTAACTTATTTATTATTTTGTACAAGTGAATGACTAATACATAAGTAAAACTAAATAAATTAATTATGATGTAGTGTGTGATTATTAAATTTTATTTTATATATTACAAATAATATAATATATGCTTTTTGGGATATGAATATTTTAGATATGGATATTGCTATATCTATATTCGTATTGTATAACAACGAATATGAATACAAATATATTTAAATATTTTTCAATACGAATAATATACGTTAATTTCAAATATAAAAAAAAAATGACCGCCCGAATATTTGAATATTTTTAACAGGTATAACGGAATGGATAAGAAATGAGAACAGACATCGGGCAACTGCAAGCGGTGCACGCTAATGCTTCGGCGGAGTTCATGAACGGCAGGAACAACGTGTGGAACTTTTGTCGCTTTCTCTGACAGCAACATAGACATCATCCGGTTTATACTATTTTGGCACTTTCCCCAAGTTACTATTAATTTGTATAAAAACCAAACAACAATGCACTTCAAAGAAAATGAAAAATACGAAAATCAGAGCTGATTGGTTACGTTTTTAATTTTTGTTTTCAGTGTTTTTAATTAGTATTTATTCTTAAATTAATTTTAGTGTGAAAATAAGAGTATTTCACAATTATTAGTGCATATGTTCTGAAAAAAAAAAAGGAATGGCACAATATTTAAAATAACAGAATTAAATATTTTAATATAATTGTGTTGGCAATTATCATTATTAATTTAACTTAAGTATTACTATTTTCTTTTTGTGCTATCAGTCAAATTGGGTGGGAATAAGAGATTATTGTTAAATTTCGTGCTGATTCTTTGTCTTGAAAAGATAAAAGATGCGTACATTATTATTTAATTGCGTGGTGGATTATATTAAAATAAGAAATTATTATAACACTATCAAAAAACAAAGCTTTAGTGGCATCGTTATTTGGATGTAGTGACACTGCCTCTACCTTTTCTTAAAGGAGGTGTAAGGTTCGAGTCCCACCGACAGCGTGTGGGTATTTGTCTACCGAATGGTAGTCTTTGTCCACCAAAATGATGATTTGAATTATTTGAATTGTATTTAGTCATATATTTAGTCTTTAAAATATATTCTTGCAATTATATTGATATATAGTCGAATGTAATCGCCTCTCTCAAGAAAAAAAAAAGAAAAAAAAGACAAAGCTTTAGTAACCGCCTATTCGTTTAATAATTAAGCAAAAAATTAGTTACTGACAGGTTCAGTGATCGATTTAGTGACCATTTGGAGTGGTAAGAAAAACCTTTGTAACAAAACAAACTTAGTGATTGCCTTAATTATTGCTTATGTGATCACTAAGATTACTATGTATTTTTTTTTTTTTTTTAGGCTGTCACTGATTTTGAGACCGCTTTTTTGACCACACTACGCGGTCACTAATTAGTAACCCCAGCATGCAGTCACTACTGACCGCGTAGTGCAGTCACTAATTTTCAGCAAGCCAAAAAATTAATTGTGAAATACCACTCAACTTTGCTGCTTTGAGGATTCGAACCTGCAACATTTACTATATAATAGGACTTGCCATCACTGAATCAAATACAATTCCATGTGATACTCTCTACAATATAGTCTATATATATATATATATATATAACACATATGCAAATAAAAATTAAAAATGATTCATTTTGATATACTTGTACATTAAATATTGATTTATTTGTTATCTTTAGATTCTAAGTTTATTTATGATATATATTGTTTATATTATATACTCATAAATTATAAATAGCATACATACTAACGCATAGAGTATGTACATGTATATACTACTAATACTATCAATACTGATTTTTTTATAAATTCTATATCTGAAATTATTTATTTATAGATGTTTAGCTAGATATACCTTATCTCCAAAAAATATATAATTATATCACATTAATTTACAAATATAGACTATTATTAATTTACAAACATAGACTATTATTATATTTACATGTAAATATATGTCTATTTAACATACATATATTAATATTTCCTCATGCAATAATTAGTGTATATATATATGTATAAGTGTGGACTTTCTTTAGTTGCATAAAAAAAATTAATATTATCTCATTGTGTGTGTGTATATATATATAGACACATGTACACTTATAAAAATAGAATTGTATGAGTATTATAATATTTATGTATATAAAATATTCTTATAATTTAAATTAAAAATATGATATTAATATTGACAAAAAATATATTAGACCCGTATGTGTAGATAAGTGCATATTTATATATATATTAATATATAAATAAATTATGCTATATGCTTAATATATTATTTTTCTAAACTTATCGAATATATTTTGGATATACATATATTAATGTACTAATATATATATATATGTATATATATTTGTAACGCTCCGGGATCGCTCGGCATTCCACCTCGTGATCCGGGTCGTCACTCACGGTCGGTCAGGAAAAAAATTCCTTGCAATAGCTGAACTTAAAAGTCATTCATTTCATAACATCAAAATATCATTCTTTATATGCTAAAATCCCAAATACAAATTTCAATTCGTTTAATCTATACAAAATAGACCTATTAAAATTCTATCAGTACAGTTCATACAATTGCCTACAATAGGCCTAACAGATACACTATCTCAAAGAATCCCACGATCTGTACATAGTTTCAGTCAATCGAGTCCGACTTAGGAACTTACATTTTTATATGGAATCATGAGTCCACTGACCTAGTAAAA